>BSBK01011028.1:0-90000 GCA_027943335.1 Chamaecyparis obtusa
CAACCTTGTTGGGGTGTGACCACCTGTTTCTTTTGAGATGTTGACATTTACACTTGTCCCGCATCGTAAACGTGGAACTTATACACTTTAAAAAAATTTGTTGGTTGTGTTTTGTCCCGAACTTTTGGGCATCACAATATATATATATATATATATGTATATACACACACACACACACACATATATATATACATATATATATACATATATATATATATATATACATATATATATACATATACATATACATATATATATATATATATACATATACATATATATATATATATATATATATATATATATATATATATATATATATGAAATATGCAATGTGAATATTATTTTTGGTAATAACAAACTATAGGCGATAGTCCTTGACATTTTGTAGGAAGGTTGGGGGTTTAATTTTGATGCATTTCCCTGCTTAAATTATTGTATTTTCTTCTAGAATTAGAACCATAGGGAAAAATTGTGTGTGGTTCTATTTAAGGTTATTAAAATGTCTCTTTTGTCGTTGTTTTGAGAAGAAACCAAATTATTCAACAATATATTTACCATGATCTGTAATAGCATTTTGATTTTCCTCTATTAAAACCATCATCTTGGGTATAGTAGCTGGTGTTTTTAATGCGAATATGTAGCGTGTTTAAAACTAGGTGTTGTTCTTTTACATAAATCATTGGAAATGAATGAGAGCAAGTGCAATATGTTTCAATACCAAAACCTTAGTCTTCCATGTTTTAATAACCATTGGATTGATTGAATTGGTTAAAAATATAAAATTACTTGATTCTTTGATTCAGTCATATAATTGCATATGTAAAAGTAGAAGAAAACCATCACACTTAGCATTATAAATTTCAAACTTGTATATTTATTATGATTGATTTAGTTGAATTATGATTTGAGTATAGAAGTGTGTATGCTATTTAACTATCAATGAGAAATGTAGTTGATCAATTGATTTTCTTGTTTTAAATTAAAGGAAAGGATTCGTGCTAGATGTACTGAGAGACTAAGGAAGCTCAAAGATTATGTGTGTTTGAATGAAAATTGATTATGAAAGTGGAACTAATGTGAAAATTATTCTTAACCTTAAGAACTTTGTATAGGGGTTTGGAATAAGTAACTTGATTATATGAACACTTAAATGATGTCAGAAGAGTATAGAGTAAACCATACATTATTCATGCAAAATATTTCATTAATTATATGTGAAAAGAGCAAGAAGAGTATGATTATGTTATTGTTACTATGCTTTCTTATGTTAGACATGGAATCAATGTTTATGAATTAGAAACAAAAAGAAATAATTGTTGATTATAATGCTTCTTACGAATCTTGTGTACCCTTATGTCTTATATGTGAGTTCATAATGTGAATGCATCTTGGTAAACTAATTGATTGAAAGAGATTTCAACTTTATGACATGATTCATTATATTAGTGTTGAGAGCAGACCTTGTGTTGCACAAATTCCATTACTTCAATGAGTTTTACTTGGTTAGACTACTTCTAGTTGGGCTAGGTATCCTTTATGTCAGGAAGGATTTTGGGGAAGTGTTAATGCTTCGTGGTAGGGTGGAAACACACTCCCACAATATTCTCACCAAGATGACTTTTGTGAATAGGTTTCTGAAGCATTTTTTAGGAAGGACTTTACCTTACAGTGTTATACGCATCTGGTATTCGACATGGTGGTATTTATCGACTTTGAGGTTTACCTTTATTTTTATGAAATAGAAGATCATAATTGAAGCTACTCTTAATCTTTTACTATATATTTCGACAGTTGGTTGAAAATCTATTGAGTTGTTATCCTGACAAGATAGATTGTTCTTACTTTTATTTGATGTGACATCTCTTATTATGATTTATTTAGGACACTCGACAGATGGTCGACTTTCCACTTATCTTTGGACAAAGGTACGCTTTATCATTTTGACAAATATGGTCATAATTATACTTCTTTTATTTCTATTTTATAGGGAATCTATTGGTAACTTGTCAACTTATGCAATCGACCTTTGACTTGTTGATCGACCCCCTTGTATTACAAGTTTTTATTGATGTGGCTTTTGTGTCGTAAGTTCTATCTTTACACCCTAGGCAATCCAAAACCTGGTTCCTCAAATTCAATATTCAAACCAATCATTGACATCCCTCTAATTGGTTGAGCACCAATTGTACCCAAGAAAGGGAATTTAAATGAGGTTCAGACAAGCACCCTCCCTCCCTTGCGATCATGGAACAATTATTAGAATCCAATCCAAGATCCTGATTCTTCCTACAATTAGGATGAACTTGCAATGATAGACCCTAGGCATATAAACCAATCTGTTACTAAAGCATTAGATAGAGGTAAGGGTTTAAAGGGAAGAAAGTCCAGCAGGAAAAAGAGGGAAGATGAGGCCTGAGAGAAGGGTCTTCCAAGCATCGCAAATGTATTCAAAAGAAAAAGTACCAAGGGAGGGGATGGCCCCCTTGGGAAACAATGAAGCTCACCTCGTGGAATGTCAAGAACCTTTCAGCCTCTAACAAAAGATAGATGTTGAAACGCCATCTGGACAAACTCACATGTGTCATTATCCTAATTCAAGAAACCAAAATCAATGCATCAGAAGGGGATAAATTCATTAAATTCAACAAAAGATGGGCTAGTGTCTTTCATGCTCCTGAAGGTGCCTCTAGTTGTTTGGGTGTCCTATGGAATTCCAACTTATTGGAAATTGAAGTCATAGAAAGAAAAAGGAAAAGGATGGTGTGTAATGTAAAGCACATGTTAGACTACTTGGAATTCAGGCTATGGAACATTTATAGCCCCACCCTGACAAAGGAGAAATTTGTTGTTTAAATAGAGATCATTAATAACATACTATCTTATAATCCATAGAACTACATTGTGGGGGTTTGATTTCAACTCCAACGTCGATCTCTCCAAGAAAAGTGGTGGGATTGTTAGGATCACAAAAGTTATATTGAACTTCTGGGATTTCATCTATTGCATAAGGGCCTTGGATTGAAAACTAAACTCTATCTATTTTACTTGGACTAACCATTGAGTGGGATTTGTGCAAATATTGCTAAATGACTGGATCATTTAATCCTCATTGGCCCTCAATGCTTCACAGAAAATTAGAATATTTATTCATCCATAGTACCCTTTGTTGTCTTTGATGATTTCCATATCACCTTGGAGATCAGTTTCAACATCAAATGGGGCTACAATTTTTTCAAATGCAAAAATATGTGGGGGCAGGTGTGTGTGAGAATATTTGTCTTTGTTCTTGCAAGCACAAATACTTCAATATGTCATTAAATCAATGGTTAGCAACATTAAAATCATTTGAAAAGCATAAGAAAGGAAATCAACATATTGCTTCTTATAGAAGAAGAGTATGATCTACTTAATCTTTCTCTCAGATTATTAGCCTAAATCAATGACAATTCAATCTTAGAATGGAAGATTCAAACTAATTACAATACAAATATGCAAGATTATCATGATTCTAGCTAGGAATTCAAATACAATTGTGTGAATTAACTCTACAAATGCTCCTAAAAAGGATGAGTTAAGCTCTAGATGCAATTTGGCATTATTTAGCTAAGATGAATGAATTCTAAATATCATTTGTTCTTTGAGGGAATCTCTTTTATAAACTTGAGATTGATTTGAGTGGTGTGGATGCATCCTTGAGGGACGGTTGAGATTGATTCTCACTTGATCCATGTGAGTGATCCTTGATTGGAGGTATTTAAGTTGATTTCCCTTTTGTGGTGAGATGGAAATGGGAAATTTTATTTAATTCTTTTAATTAATTAATCTAGCCATGGGATTTAAGGCTTATGATTTAATTAATTAGGCTAAGATAATTAATTAATTGATCCTTCTTTATAGATTTTGAATATTGATTTCTTACGATAAGTGCACAAAGATGGTGGACCAAAAAGGGGGTATAAGATGCCACTTTTTTTTTCCCGAAATCAACAAACTTTGAACTTCGATGAGAAATTGAAGATAGTTAGACTCAAAATTTCAAGATACACCAAGAACAAGAGTTGTACTACTCTAAATCTAGTTTCTAAACTACTAATTTATTTTGAAAATGATGGAGATCGATTAAGGCTCTCAAAAAAGGGGAGAACAAAAAGTGGTCCTATTTTTGTGAAAAAACACAACATAGCATCTAGTGTGCTCCCCCTAAAATGTTAAAAAAAATTTGAATTTTTTTAATCACTCCAATGAGAAGCTATCAAACACCACGTAGATTTTTTTGCTAATTTTTTTATGAATGTATGGATTTTTATGAATTTTTGAAGTGCACACATCCTAAAAACATGAAATTTATGTGTGCCCCCCCTAGAAATCAATGAAAACTAATCGAAAATCAACACTTATTTTTTATAAAGTGTGTGGAATGGTGTCTAGTTTCTAAAAATAGTATTTTTTTTGCAAAATTTGATGAACAAGCCAAAATCTAAGCCAAAAATACTACACATTGGTTTTTGACAAAAATCAGACATACATACAAAAGAAATTAGAGATGAAAATATTAACATAATAAAAATTCAAAATAACTATATGGCTAGATAGCTAACAAAAAGATCTACAATATCATGTCATCTAACTTTATCATTATTGAACCATGAGTAAACCTGATGGGGAGCACACATAAAAAGATGTGAATTTTTTGTATGTTTGCTAAAAAACACATCACAGACCTATTTGAATCCTCCTAGCCTTTGGGTTGGATCTCCAACGAAGATTCAAGTCTTAGGCTTGGTGGATTCCAATGCATTAAAAACTAGGTACACATAATAGTGTGTACGCACTATTCAAATTTATGGTTTACATAGCATGTATGAACTATGTAACAATAGGAAAATGAATAAGAGAGAGAGAGAGAGAGAGAGTTTGTAATCAATGACTGAAAATGGTTTGTATTACAAAATTGTAAGAGTTTGATACACCTTTGATAATGATATTATTGTGTCAAGTTAGGCTCAAATGCATTGCATGGCCCTTACATAATTTAGAATCCCTGGGAATTCATAGAATATAAAATATTGATTTCCATCTAGTCCATGCCTAGTGCACTTGTTGTTGTCTAATGTGTTGTAGGTGGTCCTAGGACCCCTTAGGTCCTATTACGATCCATTAGGACACCTTACCACACATTAGTATATTGAATAGATGTATTTGCAATCCCATGTTCATCAAGAATATACCTTGCACCATTGAGTAATATATCATGCTATTCCTTAATAGTTTCATTCTTAACAGAATTCATAACTAGATTCTCCATATCCAGTTTTCTTCTTGATTGTTGTAATTGTATACACATAAAAATGGTGAAGTAAAATCAAAGTGAGCAATCAAGGAAAAAAGTAGGAATGAATTGAAATCAAAGTTAAAGGATTAATTAAATAAAAAAGAGAAAATAATAATGCAATTGATTTTAATCAATTGATTGTATAGTTTAAATCAAATCAAATTCAACTCATTCAAGGGTACACATGACTAAGATAAATCAATTAAATCATTTATTAATTCCTATTTTTCTCACCAATCACATATAGATTAAAATAAAATCAACCAATGAGAATGAAGGAATGAGCTCACATGGATCAAAGCCAAATCAATTCTCCACCACACATCTGGGAGATGCATCTTGACCCTTCATTTTGTCTCTTTGTTCCAACCTTTGAGACCAAAATAATTACTTTGTCCCAACATTTGGAACTATTAACTTACTCAAAATTAATCGTGATTAATCTTTCTCTACCCCTAAGCCTTGGGAAAATCCATAAATACAGGGCAAAATCAGGAGAAAAGGGTCCATCTTCACAGTTAGAAATTGCATCCTCATTATAGGCATATAGATTTGAATTCTTAGCATATTTGAGCATAATTTGAGTTAGAATGGCATAATTACATCATATATCATTAATTCTCATTCTAGAGTTTTCTCTAATGAATTCTAATATGAGAGCATTTCTTTAGCTTTTCTAGTTAGAGATCCATAGGATGCTTATTGTTATTAGTTCAATTTAATTGCTTTAAATTTGTTGTATTTTCCATATTTGAATTGATTTGATTGATGAACTAATTTTATGAAGGTATGTTACATACACAAAATGGTGCTCACCATGGAGCATTTACCTCATCCTAACATTTTTTGATGATTTGCATGAAGTTTTGATGAATTTTGTGTTGCAGATTTTAAATTTGTAGGTACAAAAGCATATTTGATAGAAGAAAAGGTGCATATACAGTGAAGTTTGATGCCTTTACACTAAGAAATAGTGTGTATACAACAAAGTTAGATGAATTTACACAGAGCTTCAACGCATTTGAATAACCTTCTATCTTCTTTCTTTCATTATTTCAATGCTTATCAGAGACCTTTATGATGCATTTACATTTTGTTTCAACACGTACTAACTATCTATCATTTTAATAACACGTGCTAGTATTAAAATATCACATTTAAAGTTTTTTGTAACGCGTAGTGTAAACATAGTAGCATGTATTCTTAATTATGTAGCATGTAGTTCTATTTTATTGCAAATCTTAGTTTTTTCATTGTAATGATTTTAACTCTAGTTTTTCTGATGACAAAACACAAAAATGTACAAAAATCTAAAAGCAAAGTTCAAAGGAAGGAAAGACAAGCCAAGAAGAAGTTGAGGTATGAAAATCAAATTCATTTGAATAACATTTTGGGAAATTCAACACAAGAACTTGAAGCATATGAAAGATTTTTTAGAATAATTGAAGCTTATAAATTAAAATGTGTCTCTCAATTATATTTTTACTCCTTAAGTAGTAAATCTTTGATAAATTTGGAAAAATGAGTTTTGATTGTTTCGATTTTATTCATGTTTGTCTTGTGTGTGTTGAACTAAAATTTGTGAAAGGGGGTGCTGATGAGCTGGAACTCTAGCCACTAGGTGAGTAAAATGTAAAAAAAAAATGAAATAAAAAAATGCACCTAGCCATTGCTAGTCTCAAAAAGGTATACCTAACACCTTATGTTTTTGCTTAAATTGAAGCACTCAATTTCAAAATCTGGTTTAACTAGAAGCAAATTTGAATCCTAAGTGAGGCATTAGGGATATGCTCTTCACTTTTATAGTGAATCAAACTCTTAGAAGTGCCAAACTTG
Organism: Chamaecyparis obtusa; assembly: GCA_027943335.1. Taxonomy (NCBI): domain Eukaryota; kingdom Viridiplantae; phylum Streptophyta; class Pinopsida; order Cupressales; family Cupressaceae; genus Chamaecyparis; species Chamaecyparis obtusa. The sequence continues at coordinate 7,172 of BSBK01011028.1, forward strand.
AGAGGAAAATGAGCTAAATAATGAATAAACACATAAAATAGGCCTCATTTTTTGTGAAGGAAAGCACTAGGCCTATTCTCTTCACTTTTATAGTGAATCAGAATGTCAAACGTGCTCGAATTCCATTAGATTAAAAGGCTTGGGAAATAACATTGTTAATTATGTTTGGAAGTAAAAGGTAGTATGAATATGCTCTTCACCTTTTGGTGAAACAAACTTCTAAACCTACTTGATCATTTCATTTCATTGTTTTCATTGCACATGTTAAAGCTTTAGTAGGCCTGTCTCCCGAGAGCATACCTAAACGAGGCTGGTGAGAGGGATGACCCAAAGTGGGAATAAGGTGAAGCCAACCTATTCCATCCACTATAAATAAATACCTTAGTTAAGTTGAAAAACTTAGAGGGAAAAAATATCAAATGCCTGGACTTGTCGAGCTATAGGCCTCAATCACGCGTGCGCATGTTCCTTGTATGATTTATTTGATATTTTTGTTTGGAACCTGAACTAAAATTACAAATTAATCTAGAAATCCCTACCTTTAGAGCCATGGTAAATTCCAAATATGACCTTAGGTAGATTGCATGAAGTGGCTTATTGTGAAAGACCTGTGTAAACATTCTCAAACATGAACTTTTCTTTTTAGAAGTTAGGGATAAAAGAGAATTAATTTTGAGCTTGTTGCGGTTGATGATACATGTTTACAAGAAGAAAACATCCATTCAAATAAGAAAACCAATTTAAAATTTTCCTAATTCAAAATATTGTTCATCAAGAGGGAATAAATTCAATGCATCAAACTCTTGTTAATGCTAGTTTTTTCTAGAGCTCATCACCTTAAGATATCTTTGCAAGAAGACACAACGTGCCTTAGACAAGAGATTCCCTATGAAGATGAAACTTTCCAATCTCTATTTGATGAAGAAAAATAACAAGAGGATAGAATCCCTAATCTATTTGGAGAAATAATCAACCCTATGAATGAAAAAGAGTGGCCTAGATATCAAGATCATGACAACAATGAAGAAGCTAATTCTAACACAATCCTCACAAAGTAGATGCAATCCTTGCAATCACAAATCCTTGACTTGAACAAAGAAAAGGATACATCACCCAACAATTCCTCATTAAGATCAATTTTCCCTCTTCTTTGCAATCGTGGGGCATCAAAATATTCATTTTCTTCAAATAAAAAGGTTACTTCACAATATCATAGCAATATAATCTTTGATCAAGAAGAACTTCATGACCAACCTATCTTCAATCAAGAGAATCTTAATGGAAATCAAATCTTTGATCACGGAACTATTTCACAATCTCCAAAAGATCTAATTTTTTATCAAGAAAATCAAGAAGAATTAGTCTTATCTCAACAACCCTCCTCACATGAAGGTGACAAATCAAATTATCATGATCTCAAAACTCAAATCTCTTTGATCAACACAAGCACATCTCAATGTCCATTGGATAGATCATTTACTCATTTTGGACCATCTTATGAATTAGCATTGGAAAAAATCCTTGGAAACAATCTCATCGTGTTGCCTCAAATCACTTCATGTGATTTTATCTTTTTGAGCAACTATTGTGCATATCATAGACATAATGAAAATGAAACTTAAGATTGTATGGAGTTGAAGCATAAAATCCAAGATCCTATTGATGGTGACCTAATCATAAATTGAAAATCCTAATGATTCATCTAATGAAGATACTACTCTCAAGAAAGATCAAACTCATGAACCTATGTCTAGTAATCGTTCTCGTGTAGCCTCTACTTCTTCCACCATTCCTCCATCTCCTAAAGAATAAAATCTATCCAATATTCCTCCGTCAAACAAAGAACCTAATTCTTTTCATGCTAACTATGTTTACTCTCAAGGGATACCTCTAAAAGAGATCCAAGATAACCTACATCTTGCTACAAACTTCTTTCATGCTTCAAAGGTCATAAACCCCAAGCTCTCATGTGCTCCAATGCCTATGATGCCTATTTCAAATTATCCTTCATCATCCTTTCAATAATCCCTCATGAAGATCCAAACTCCTACATTGTCCTTAGAAGTGGCTCCATGTCAAGAGACTAATCCAAAGTGCAAAGAAACAAGCATAATCAAGGATCAAGATCAAGAGATTATCCCTCATCCTATAGTTGACCGAAGTTCCATATCCCAAGAAATCTATGATGATTCATTCATCCCCTTTCACTTCTTTCAAGAACATATCCCTTCACCTCAAGAGCTACATATCCTCCCATCTCCCTTATCCTACTCACCTCTTGAGAAATATCAAGATATTCCTTGCATCTCTAATGAACTTATTGAAAATCAAAAGAAAAGTACTCTTCCTATGTTATGAAAAGATCCTTCTCAAGATCAAAGTACCCCAACATCCCCTTGTCATAAGCCTCCACATCTACCACAAAATTCTCTCATTATTCCTAATTCATTGCATAAGAATAAATCCACTCAAGCTTCAACTTCTCCTATCAAAGTTTCTCCTATGAAAGCTACTCATAAGCTTATTGGTATATAGATAAATCCTAAAGATGAGAGCCTCCACCATGTAGCTCACAATAAAGATGCTAATGTCTCTCCCACATTTCATCTCTCTCTATTCACATGTAAGGATCTACCTTCTACATCCTCCAAATCCATCCTTGGTCCCTATATGCCAAAGTTGAAACCTTCATATCTTCCATCCATATTGGGCCCTTGTCCCTCCATCCACCATGCCTATCACTCCTATCTCTCCATCCACTTACCCCATCATACCTCAAGATCAACAAATACATGTATCCTTGAACCCTCCATATCAATACATCCATATGAACTATCCATATCAACCTTATTCATCCATAATTCCCAAGTCTTTTGGAAGCAATTTGGATGTGCAACATAAAAATTAGGAAATCAAGAATCCACTTATGCATGAAGAGAACCATGTATCATCTAATCGACATGTGGATGTAAAGAAAAAATAAATATTCAAGAGACCACAAAGGTCCACCCAGAAAAAAGAAAAATCAAAGAAAATGTGGAAATTCCTAAATTGCTGATTGAAGAAATGCATTCTAAAGTGTCCAAAAAAGAATAAAATGTGGATTCCCAAGTATCTCTTAAAGGACTTGAATATAAAATAAAAATAAACTTTGGCATTCAAGCTTCCAAATGCCTCCATTCCACGTTCTCCAAAACATATTCTATCTTATCCATCTATATTGGGTCCTTGTTTCCTAAGATCTACATTCTTCCCTCCATCAAATCCTCAAGCTATCCAATCCTTTTTTCCTCCATTATTCCACTACCCTTCAAGGTGTGTGTTGATGTTGATCTTGGCACTATTTCCACCTACCCCTACAAAAGTCTTTCAATATCCTATCCATTATCCAACACCTACTTGTCATCTATTCATACCCCTTAACCAATTCACTCCTATACATAATTTATATCCTTCTATCCACTATCCATTCATCATCCTTATCCAATCCATCACATAAATCCTTAGCCACCATATCATTTCCTTCCCATCACCCTATCAGAATCTTTGAGCATAAAATTCAAGTGGCCTTGGCCTATCATATCATACCTTTTCAAGGAGTATCCAAAGAGAATGATGCTCGAGTCTCTCTAAAAGTTAAAAATACAAAAAAAATCAAAAAAGAGAAAAAAGTGCCTTGGTGAAAATATGGTAAATAGGCGTGTCAGTAGAAAAAGTAAAATTAAAAAATGAAAATAAAATAAAAATAAAGAGAAATAAATATGTCCTATGGTGAAAACCACTTCTTGTGGCAGCTTGGACAAGTACCATGATGAAAACTTGGCAAATAGGTGTCATGCATAATTCCTCCCCCTTGCACTCTACACTTGGGGAAAAGTTCAATCCATGCTATCCTCCATTTTACTACCATTTATCATATCATATTTCTTTCTTTCATATTTGATCTTGACAAGGTTGAACATATCCACGAGCATCGGGTATCTTGACATTTGTTATCCTTTCCATCAACCTATTCACTTGTTGCATCTATGCTACCCTATCCTAATCTTGCTTATCCCAAATCCACCTTCATTATTCCTAAGTAGCCTTGCCACAATCCCAAACCATTAACTCATAGCCTCCATCACCCCTTTATCTTGATTGTGTGATCCTATCCATTTCCTATCTAAATTGATCCCTTGATCTTGATCACAATGAAGAACATCAAATGTAAAATAGGTTTTCCAAAACCTCTTGACATGTCCACTGTTTTGGACCACTTTCTTACATGACACCAGGTCATTATCACATATGATATCCAACACCACATCATTGGCTTGCATTTTGATATTCTTTTTACCTAGCTTGGGTAATCTTGAGGAGATGGTCCTATGAGTCACATTCACTTGCTTCATCCATCATGGCCTATTAATTTATGATCCATCAATTTGCAAATCCATCTGTCATGTCCTACACCTTGCTAGACATTACAGGAAAACCAATGTGATCTTGTTTGAGAGATGGTAATTTCTAAAGTCTAAAAAGTGAAAAATCAAAAATAATTTTTTAAAAAAACTCAAAAACATTTTTAAATTTGCAAAAAAAATTTAAAATTTTTTTAAAAATTAAAAATTCTTAAAAATCCAAAAATTGTAAAATCTTAAATAAACTATCAAGAGGTGCATTCCACAACATCTTTGATGAATCAAACTCATGGCACTAATCCAAACTCAACGAGCTTCACAAAATAGATGCAAGTTGGCACAAATCATGGCATCAAAACCGAAAACTCTTACACTTGAACTTATTGATCAATATTACACTTCAAACATCCAAACACTTGATAAAAAAAATTAACATTTGAAACATCAAATCTTCAAACATAAAATCAGATCAAGATCTAAAAAAGCTTAAACATAACTAAGGATTGAAAATGGATGAAGTTTTTGAAATATAGATCTAAAAATAATAGAAAAATTTTCAACGTCTTACTAAATTTTTGGAATCATGTCCTTTAGCAAATCGATGATGTTTTTGACTAGATGATAAATGATGAAGGCGTGATATTTTCTTGATTTCTTCTTGAGTACTTTATACATTGATTCATAGTAGTATGCAAGTTCATCTAATGATATGATCATCAAAGAATCATCGAGGACATTTTCATATGAGAGCGGTGAACAACCCCATAATAGGTAATAATAATCATAACGTGGCTTCTCCGAGGAATAGTATATTCCAACTAAGTATTATTTTCCCTATCATGAAGTGCATTTAAATTGGCAACCCAGGGATGTATACTTGAAATGGGACAGCACGGTTTGTCCACTAAGTCTCTCATGGAGTCATTTTTCTTAAGTTGCAAGAAGGAAAATACATGAAAGAAACTTACACTATTGCTACAAGAAAGTAAACACACACAACTACTAATGGAAAATGGTGCTAGTAATTATATAACTTCAATCCTAGTGTATTATGTCAACCCAAAACATTTACGACGATCATTTCTACAAGTGTTGCAGGAACATACACTGTGTATATTACTATAGGAAAGAACAATGAACTCTACTTGAATTGCAATAAATGCTCAAACAACTTAATCTACTCTATTCTAATCCACCTTCCAAGTGGGCCCCCTCGGTCGGCTTCTGCCAGCTACCAATACAAATTGAACTCAAAATCACTTCTTCATTATATTTCCATAAAATTGATTATATTACCATGAGACAACATAGAACTGGAAAAGTAATTCTGCTTTAGCTTTATATCAATAATATAACCATATGACTATCCTTCTATCTAACCATCATCTCCCTTTATATAGAGGATCGATGCTTATTTAAACACAAAAGATAACTTCTACCTAACTTGTGCCATAAAGAAAGGAAAGTACAATAGTCCACAACAGAATAACATAAAGGCTTCATAACTGCTTAACAAAACATTTATCGGGAAAAATAATCAAGACCAATATCAACATCACATGCATACACTGAATGACACACAAGTCACATAGAAAATTAACTCCCAGGCCACTAGTAACAATTTTCTAATAACCAACCTAACCCAAAGTAGGCAAAATTGACACAACATGGTCTAGGCAATGCAACAAAAATGTATAAAAGCATCTAAGTCCAGTTACAAGTCTGGTTAACTAAAAATAGTCACTTTACTACCAAAGGTCCAATTTGACCATAAGCTTACTCAAATACATATCTATATTTTGAATGGAAAAAAAACTCCTCAATATAAAAAAGTGTCAAATAAATTCACATCTTAAAATAATAATATTACCATCCAAAAATAGATTTCCTTTAAATAATATTATTAAATAAATAATACCCAATATAAAATCCTTATGTTTAATAAATATTGATTAAATATTAATTAATATTAAATATTTATTTATTACATAATAAAAATCTTAATTTATACCTTTTAATTTAATTTAATATAAAAAAAGATAAAAAATAATTTAAAGGTGTGGCCCCATGGGGTCATAGCCCAGTGGGTTCCCTCGTGACCCCTCTCCTCTCACGGGTGTACCGTAGGTTGCAAGGCTTACGGGTTGTGTGGTTCCCGTGGGAGCTGCACGGGATCTGCAAGTCATGCGAGTCTTGCGGTCCCCCTTGTGGACCGTGGGGGGTGTGGGGGAAGTGGTGACCCCCACATTTTTTTAATATAATTTTTTATTTATTAGGGAAACCCTCATTAGCTTTTTTCTAGCAACCATGTCTTTTTAATTTTATTTATTTATTTTTAATCCCGAAAACCAATACACACATATATATTTTAATATATAAAGTTTCTATAAAGAATTTAATCTAAACCCTAACAAGTTTATTTCTATATAAAGATTATGCTCATATGTAAATCAATATATGTATGTTCATATGCATAATAATAATACCAAAATTTCTTCTCACACAATAAAACCCACAAAACCTTTCAAATCCAAAACCTCAAACAACAAAAACTATGAAATCATTCAATTTAAAACCCTTCAACAATCTAGCAAACGAGAAGTAAATAATCTTTTGTAAAGAAAAGCCACATAGGTTTCAAACCCTACCTTAATTCCACCAGCTGATCTAAAACAAAAAAACCAATCAAATTTCCAAAATACTCCAAGCTTTCAAACAATTATTTAAACTCCAAAATCAAACCAAAACTTGTAAACCTCCTAAAAAATGCCAAGAGAGAATCCTTCAAACCTGATAAAACCTATCCCTAATAATGACCAAAACCCTCTCATATAGAAAACCTATCAAGCTAGGGTTTCAAAATATGCAACTCCAAAAACAAGACGAACTCAACTCTGAAATATAAAAAGATTTACTTTTTTTTCCTCCACTTAAGTCACTTTAACTCGACTTTTATTTTAAAAGGTAAAGTTTTAATTTCTTAATAAAGTGTTTTCTAAATATGCAACTCAACATTAAAATCACTTAACTCCTTTTTGCATTTAGATATCAATTATTTTTAATTAAATTAAAACTCCTAGTATATTTGAAATATGTAATTTAATAATAAATATTATGGTATATTTTAATTATGCATTTAAATTTCAATTTAAACTTAACATTTAATTAAATCTCCACTTTCTATAGCTAGACTTTTTAATTAATTCTTTTAAATAAATATAGGTATTTAATTAATTCTCATAAATTAAATAACCTTATATTTTAATATTCCAATATTTTATAAGATATAAGTAATCAATCACAAAATTAACTTTAATTAAATCTTTTATCTATTTTAATACAAAAATCACATCAAACGTACAGGCATGCAACCTGAAGAAATCGACTACATTAAAAATACTAAATCAAACACAAATGAAGGGTTCATGAATTCTCATCACCTTGACAAATTCAGAGGGTAATAAATAAGATACTTGTCCCCTATCTCAGGACAATAAATGGCTTAGGTTAGGATTTGGACCTTTTTGTTATCTCCCCTCTCTTACCATTGTGATATTGTGATAGGGTACGCTCATCCTAGTAATTCATGGAAGTCGATTCCCTGTACCTGAAATCCTATATAAAAGATGAGCATGTACATATATGTGTAAATATTTAACAAACAATGGCGAAGATTGTCTAATCATATAGATCTCGCAAAAAAGTACGACTTCGTCCCTCAACCACATCAGGCATGTAAAATAGAAATGTAAAACATACACGCTAACCATACACATGCAAATATGGGGTCCGTAAAACCATGAATATAAATAACATCATCATATGTAGATAATCAACATGAAGAGTGGCCTAAAAGAGTTTTCCCATATAAACTAAAAAGAAAACTATGGGAGGGGTATTACAAATCTTATGTTGGCATAGTGAGATACACCCAACTCTATTTATTCTTGTACTTATTTTGAGATTACTGCTATGGTCATGATGGTATTGTCTTATGAGACATTGTTAATTTGATGGCTTATGATGTGAGTGATGGTTCTACTGAAGTATGTGCTAGTGCCTATTGGATTATGATTGTATCATGGTGGTGTTATTCTATGATTACCAGTGTGATGTGATTATGTGGTTGCATTGTGTGATACATTTGATTAGAAGCATCATTGTTGATTTTAATTTTATATATTTTTTAATTAATATTCTAATCATATCTACATCATGATGCCTTGAGTATTTTTTATTAGAGAATATTGGGATAATATGCTATGGTGAATATCATGGATTTCTGTTATATTGTGCCTTGAAATGTTGTTGGATACTTTATGGAGATTTGCACTGGTATATGCTCATATTGCTAGAAATAATTATTTAATGATTTATATTAAATGAAATTCTTTTAATGTAAATTAAATGTTAATTTATATGATATGATGTTCACTTCTATGCTCATATTTAACTATTATGAATTATTCTTGATGTGATTATATGAAGTGAGACAAAGTGGTAGTTACTCATTCACGAGGTCCACACGATGGCATCATTCTCCTTCATTGTTTTATATCATGTATGTTCATGTGCTTCAACTATTTATATTGTGAGAAGCTACACTTGATGTTTTCTTATTTCAGTGAATAGGTACTAAACATATTATTCCTGAACTATGAGATTTGAGTGTGTATATATCCCTGATAGTGGCATAGGAGATAGTTTCACTGACCTTTCATATTGAGCCGGTATCATCCCTGTATGGATGGTGTATCCCTAATTATTATATTATTCCCTCTAGTACGCATTGGTAAATCTGGATTCATTATGCATATTGTGTTAGAACCATGAGCATATCTGTGCATTAGAGCTCATGTAGTTGTTGCAGAAGAAGTTTAAATTAAATGCTAATTTTAATTGTGATTGGGGAATTTAATATTTTATTTTCTGGCTAATTTTTTGTAGTTGACTTCTTATTAATTGGAATTGATTTATTTGATTTTGGTAAAAAAATTCAATAGTTCACTTAAAAATATGTAAGTGGCTTGTTTTAAAAATTCATTTTTGAAAATGCGTTTAAGTGGAAAAAGTGAGTTCTTTTCACTGACTTCTCACTTTTTTTCTTGTGAGAAATTTGGTTTTTGCTCCAAACTTGAATGTAGAAAATAACTCTTTTACTTGTTGGGTATGATCCCCTTGCTATATTCATGCATGGAGCGGAACATTGAATTTGTGTCAAGATTTCTCTACTTTTTTGAAGATCTTATCATGATACATGTGTTTTTGTTGGACTTGGTTCCCCTAGGTCCCGTGATACTCCCTCATGCCTCTAGCATCCCACCCTCCCATTCACCTATTTTCCATCTTCCAATCTATTATCCAACACATCACACCCCCTTAATCCTTATTTGCACATAAACCTCATCATCTTCTATCCATTCCTTCATCCAAACTACCTTCCATTTCTTATTGTAGCATCCTATAATGTCAATGTCACAATGATATTGTGCATAAATTTTAGAAAGTCCCACTTAGCAACCAACAAGTTTGCTACAAACTTCTATGAGTGCAATGAAAAATGGTATTCATTTATTTGTGATAACTATTTAGCAAGTGAAACTGTTAACTCACAATGAAATAAGATGATTGAGTCCAAATGTATATCCCATCACCCATATAACTCATCCAATATGCACATTTCCAATATAAAACCCTCAATCATTTTCGTTCCAATTAAAATCAATAGAAGCATTAAAAATTTTAAAAGTAAAAACCTAAAGAGAAAATATTCCACGGTGAAAACCATATGGTGTCTTGGACATGTAATATGATGAAAACTTAGTGAATATTTATCATACATACATCCAATATCTAAGATCACCATATAAGCCTCCTATATCTTATATACCCATCCACTGCATATACATATACATTCTCATAATATGTAATCAATTATTTATTCCTACATTTAATCTTAATAAAGATAAGGGTATCTAATCAAAGCATGCTTTGGATAATAAAAACCTTTGTGTTTTTGCAATGCAACACTCTCATAGGCCTCCATCACCTAAATCTTTCACTATCTTAATCCATTAAGCTATCCTCTCAAGTCTTTCTTTCCCACTTACCCACCTTATCACTTAACATACATCTCGAGAGATTATTCTTATATGAAAAATTCCCTACATATCACATCTTGAAAACCACTCCAACTAACCCATTCCCTCATATCCATTCCAACTACCCCATTGCCTCATATCTCCCTTATCTATGTCACAAAAATATACTTCCTATGATATTATTTACACTCACAATTCCTTCAAGGATCTATCATCAAACTCACCCATCCTCCCTCCCGCCCCCGTCCACCACTATCTATAAGATCCTTCCATCATTATCCTTATTTGTAGACTTGGTTCTCCCTATTTACCAAGTCTAAGCATCCACCTACCAAACACTTCCAAAACAATACATCCAAAAGCATGCAACCTAGTTAAGAAATCACACACATCCTTCAAAGAATCTATCAATTTTATTCATAATCTTTCTACAAGTATCAACCCATTTTACTAAAATCATCATCAAGTTATATCATTTCCAAGCCTCTCATCATTCTCATTACTATCATCAATCAATCAATTTTTAACTTGACTAGGGATAACATCTTGTTTATCCTTGAATCATTTTTGCATGATTACTTATTTTCTTATATATTACCATTTTACTTGCATCTATCACAAGCCTTGTTACATATCACTACAATAACATCATGATCTTTCATATTATGATGCCGTATAATATATATTTATATATGACATGCATTCTCTTATGTCAATCGACTCAATCCTGTGTACACTTTGCATATTATCACCCTAATTCTTACACTTTGATGTATAAATTAAAAAAAACTAAAAATTATTATTACAATCATTCATTGATGAAATCTTATATCATTAGAATTTGGCAGCGGCTATGCAGCCACGAAAATTGTCAACCATACAAAGAAAAAACACTTAGTTTTTTGTGCCTGCTAAGTACATGAGGTTTCCCCGCGAGAGTTCGAATCTCTCAGGCGACGTCTACAGTTGATCGTTTTGATGAAATTTAAATTTTTTACGAATCTGAATTTTGTATCTCCGGCCTTTTCAATTTGTTTTGAATCTGCAGTCATGTTCAAGCTATTTTACACTCCGAGTCTGGAATGCTAATTTGCAAACACGGTGTAAATTGGAGTGCTGAATGGGATTATAGGAATCTCTCAGAGGCGTTATAATTAATTGGCTCCTGTAACGTATTTTTATAAACTTGTAGTCTCTCAGCAATTTTTATTAGTCATAATATAGCAGAGTTACATTCATCCTATTCTGCTGATGAGATACCTGACTTGCAACAGTCTATAGTGAATGCAACTCTCCTTTAAATGGAGACCGTGCCTGCAAAATGCCCTCTGTTTAGGTCTTGTTTAAAGATATAATTTAAACTTTTGATCGTTTAGGTGGTGTATTTGAAATCTGTTTGTTTCTTATCTACTAGCAATCTTGGTGTTTGATGGTACATCTAAGAGGTTTGGAATGTCAATTAGAAAAAAGTTCAGTCTATTTTTTTCCATATATTTCTTTTATCTTATATAGTTATATATTTACCACCTCCACTTCCATCCTGTGCGCTCCCCAACCCCCCAAATGCCCCTCTCTCTCTCTCTCTCTTTCTATTTGTATCTCTCATTTTACCTCTTTCTATCTCTTAATCTATTTTTCTATTTTCCTCCCTCCCTCTATCTTCTTATCCCCCTCTTTTTCTAGATATGTCTCCCTCTCCATATTCATCCATATCTCTTCCTCGTTCTCCATATCCCTCTTACTATATCTCTATATCTCTATATCTGGTCTCTCTATCTCTATCTCTCCATATTTCTTCTTTTATCTCTCACTCTATTTGTATCATTAACTCTATCACTTTTCTTTCTATTTCTTTGTTCCTCTATCTCTCTTAGTAAAGCTATTAAATTCTTATATGTTAACTTAATTTTTAAACTATATAAAAATTATTATATATTATATATTATAATTAATAATTTCTATTGTAGAATATAATATATAACAATAATATTATTTAAAAATATATCTAATAATTTACTCCATATATAATACATTATATAATAATGATATAATTTACATTCCATCAAATATCATATGTAATGTAAATATAATTATATTATATATTAGTTATATATTATATTACGATCATATTTAATAATTTTTATAGTAAAATATATTATAATAATAAATATAATTATAATATTATTAATGCAAGGAAAAGATAAAAATGAATTCCACTTATTATGTAATGATGCAAATTTATATCATATCTATTGTATTTGAATATTAGACATTATGAAATCAAAAGCAACGAACTATGCAATTGTAATCCAAAGTCAAAAAATGAACACAAGGTGAGGAACTAATTATGTGATATAGTGAGGAACTATTTACCCACCACTCAATCAAGTGGTCTCCACATGTTTTTCATGTAGATTAACTAGCAAGCTCGAGCACTCTTGGATTAATAAACATATTTATATACTTTTTTATAACATTTTTTTAGTATGCAGAGGAGGGAAGGCCCCTATCTACCACATATCTCATCTATCTCGTCTAGATTCAACCCAAATAGATAGATTGTCTCAATGTAATATGTGATAGGAGTTTAAGTAGAACAAATTATGATAAGAGGTGTTAGTTTACCTTTTTCATGTAGGGTAGATATCCAATCTCAAATGAAGATTTCATTCTAGATTTAGTAGTACAAACATATAGAATAATGTAGTCATTATGTAGATGATGTAAAAGATAAGTGTGAATATCATTCAATGAAATACATAACAAGATTTTAGAATGCATCATTATAAGGAAACCTCTTTAGTTTAGTTATGTGATTTTGTATTATGTGAGAGATGGCTCTATGCTTAGTAGGTCCAACATCTACCATAATTGAAGAATAGGAATGACACATAGTAATAGGGCCCAACATATACCATGTTCATGAAGAAATGATGTTTTAAGAAATAAAAGTACTTTTAACGAAAAAGAAACCAATCTCTAGATGAATCACCACTCCAATATTTGTAGCATAGTAAAAATGACAAGATGTTACATGCTATAAATGGATGGGTTTCTTGCAATGATTTCATTATATTATTAAATTATATGAAGAGTTGTGGATAGCGAATTGGCTGACCATCTTTGATTTCAACTTCATACACTATAAGTTGGTTGTAATCATTTTCCCATGAGGTATATGGTGACGAAGATAAGCATTTTGAGGCGTATGGTGACAAATGTAAACACAATGGAGCATATAGTGATGAATATAAGCATGATGTAGTGTTGGGAGAGATATCTTGATGTTGTCTAGGGGCAAGTGCACGAAGACTACTACCATCTCCAAGAAGCTTTTCCCTACAAATTGGGGAAGCTTTGTGTGCTTAAAGAATGAAGAGGTGAACTAATAATGAAGGCACACACTTCAGTACTTTTCAAAAAAAAAAAAAATTTACTAGTTAAAAAGCCAATGGACAACTTGAAATCTTTTAAGAAGAAACATGGTATGAGAAAGTTAAGACAAATGTACCTCCAAATTCCAGGGAGAGGTTGGAGTTAGGCATAATGTTGAGCACAAGTTCAACTTTAGGGACAAGGTGTGGCCTAAATAACAAGCTCTGCAGTGCAGAGTACTTACAGTACTGGCAAATACTGTAGCGCCAAAGCAGTCTAAATTCCTCTGCAGAGACTGTTAAAACTAGTTAAAACCAAACATCATTGTTAACAATCATTTTCTTTATTTGCAGGATTTAACTAGGAGCATATTACTTGCTGGTAGAAATACTTCTGTTCTAGCTCTTTCCTAGTTCTTCTGGCTTCTGTCCATGCACCCAAATGTAGAGCAAAAGATAATCTCTGAATGTTTCGTTTTAACAATGGTTGTTTGAGGACACACGAAAGATAGGAGAATGTTTCGTTTTAACAAAATTGCTTCATTGATTAAGATCTGTTGTGATTTAATTAGTTTTTGTAACAAGAAAATTCTATAGTCTTTCACTTCTCATTATGTATCAACCGCATACCTTGTAAATCAAATTGTAAACAAGAAGTTGCCTTTGTTAGTGCTGAACCTGGAAGGTATTGATCTTGAGGCAATAAGAGGTTTTATTTGTTTGCGTTTCAAGTCTTTGAGCCACTTTCTAGTATCGTTGAAATGTAAATATAGTCGTTAATTGTCAATTCCATACTCTCTGATTGTGTTAAGAAAAATGATCTCTTGAATGCCTATTTCGCTTTTGTGTTTTTGTTTTCCATATAGGAACGAGCATTGTAGGAGCCACCCATTCTCTAAATTGGAGGAAATAGGTAGAACCTTTATATTTCTTCTACTAGTGCTGATAATTTCTTTAATATTATATGTATTTATTAATCATAGAAGATCTAGAGTTGTGGCACTTGCAACTTTCAGGCTTAGAAACACATCTTCTAGGGAATTTTAGAGACATCATTTCCTATTTCTGTTTTGGGTACTTCTCTTTTACGTACCCTGGTCTCTGAGAACCAAGAAATAGTAAAATCAAAACAATGTTAGCTTGTTTTTCTTAATAGAAGATGTTGAATCATTCGAGACAAGTGAGAATGTTTGACTTCATGAAGAATGGTATCAAAATATTGTGGTGTCCTTATTTAGTTATTACTATCATGTTCCCATTTGTTGAAGGGAGTCAGTTTAATGAAGTAAATCTTTAGTGAGTCTACAATAAAATTATATTGAAAATTGAATGTGTGTACATGTGTACTTGTTGGTGAAACTTGATATGATTATGGTAACTTGATGCTTCCTATGCCAATATTGTGAGTTCTTTCATTTAAAATAATCTCATGGTATATCTATGTAAGTGAGTGAGAAAGAATTGAGATCTCAACATGTTGATCAAGAAAGAGTTTATGCTTCTATTTTCTTATGTCTAACTAATGCATATGGCTTATCCATGATTTGATGATAATGGTTTAGAATATGGTTATTTCTTATTACACAATTCCATTACTTTGGTTAGTTTTATTTTGTTATACTACTTCTAGCTGGGCTGGGTATCCTTCATGTCAGGAAGGATTCCGAGGAAGCATTACTACTTCGTGGTAGGGTGGAAATGCACTCCCATAATATTCTCTTCCTAGTTGACTTTTGTGAATAGGTTCTTGAAGCTTCTTTCAAAAAGGATTTTCCTTTACAGTGTTATACGCCTCTTTGTATTCGACATGGTGGTATTTGGTAATTTTGTTGTTTACTTTTGTCATTAAAATAGAAGCACATATTTGATCTAATCTTTATCTTTTACTGATGTGATTCGACAGATGGTCGACAAAACAATTATCTTTAGAAATAGGTATGCTTTATCATTTCGACAGTTATGGTCGTATTTGTACTTCCTTTATTCCTATATTATAGGGAATCTATTGGTATCTTATTGACTTATGCATTTGACCTTTGAATTATTGACTGACTCCTTAGATTATATTAATTTTGTTGATGTGGCATTTGTTGTCATAGTTCAATCTTTACACGTTTCTGCATCTTGGAAACATTTCAATTGGAAGCTAAAATGGCACAGTTTCAAAAAGTCTTCAACATACAAAATATTCACATAACTTTAATCTAACACAAACAACAGTCAAAACAAACTATCAGAACCTAATTTATTTTTCGAAGGTGATAAGGCTTAGGGCACGATGAACTATACAGTTAATGGATTAACAAGCATTTATTAATATCAAACGTTGGTAAATACTTTGAAAAAAAGTATGCATATCTGCCTTTGGAGACCAGACAGTTCTGGGGACTTATATGTATGGAAATGCCAAGCCCTCTGGCAAGAAAAAAATATAGTGAAAATGAGAGTTTAGAATTTGAGCAAAAAAGATCATAAAAATCATCCGAAAGCCGATCTACGAGGAAATTATGATCCACAACCCCACATATAACAAGATATAAAATCTAACAGTTTCAATTTCCTAATATGAAATAGAAGATTTTTTTGTATTCCACATACCTTAACAATAAGATCTTGACCTCCAAACATAAGAAGACCACCCATCTACAAAATAATTGAAAGTATCAATTATGTATTTGTCTCCCTTGATTCTCATTTTGTCTATGGCTACTATCCCTTCAAACATTTGTACGATCCTTGGAGAAAAAGCGATATGGGAGAGTATTTAGTCTTCGATACCACATTTTAACTGATTTCCTGTTTAGACCATCCACATGTTCACATGTTGCTTGCACATCTTTGCATCTGGGGAATGTCAATATGTATAGTTTATAACACATAAAAACCTAGACCGCCCAACTATTAGATGTTATGTTAAAGATATTAAATGGAGTTCCTTTCCAGGAAGCTAGCTGGAATCGTGCTTCTAACAGTGTGAAGTCACTGAATCCGAATCCAATCATGAGCAAAGCAATAGAACAACTGACATGTCAGGTGTTCTGGCGATCTGCAACAATGAGCAAAAATATAGTAAACTGTAAAATTACAATTCCCATCTATATTTTGCAGGGCTATCAGTATTACCAGGGTCACCCCACAATAGTGGGTTACACTTTTTTAGAGATGCTGATTTTTGCTGAAATAACACATTTTTAATAAAATGTGATGATTTAAGCCTTGAGAGGTTCCATTTGAAGGATTTAATTACAAATGGTTAGCTCAAAGCCTCTTAGATAAAAAAAATATTGATATAACATCTATACTCCTTATTCATACCTATAATGGAGTCTCCTTCGCACCTATTAAAATGTTGACAAAAAATCACTTCAAATTTATCTTTTGGAAAATCAAATGAGTCCATTTGAAAAAAACTATATATATGTAGTAAGGTACTACTGAGAATAATCTTTTCAATGATTATAATGTTAATATGTATTAATTTTATTATGATTTTGTATTTTTAGTTTTACTAAGCATAGATATTTCACCATATGTCTACCTCTATGTTTGACGCTTATGGAAAAATAGTAAATGAGAGAAAAAAAAATTCTTTAAAATATCTATGCCCTCGGTATTGAATTTATCTTTCTATCAAAAAAAATAAAAATAAAATTGGACAAATACACGACAAGTTATAAGCTATGTAGTCAAGGTATGCCAAAATTATGATTTAGTCAACTTCAAATGTTAATAAAATATGAAATAATCATGATAATGTCATCAAACCAATTGCATGCCCTCTATATGGATGTTATAAAACTAAATTCAAAAGAATCACATTAATATCTATTTTAGAAAAAAAGTTATGCTCTACATGAAAATAATGTAACTCTTTGAAAATGACGTTTTCAACAACATACCAGTTCTCGTGGGAGAAAGAAAAAACTATTCAAATCAATTCAAAAATAAAAATAAAAAATATATTTAGAATCTAGACAAAAAAATCCTAAAAGACTCTAATTTACTTCATCTTCTGATTCCAAACGGTTTAACGACAATATGCATCTAAATCTAATTTTGTTTTTCAAAATGTAGAATTCAGTGTCCATTTAGACAAAAAAGTGTAAGCCACTATTGTGGGTTTGCCCACCAATAAGAGTTTTCCAAATTTCTATTCTTGTTAACTTTTGAGCATGTTTGAATCGTCCTCCTTCAAAATGAAAATATATGAGCAAAAAAGAGCTTTTGATTGGTTGTTGTGAGGTAGTTTAATCACGGTTTAAGATTGGCCCCTCAGCAAGAGTTCTCTGCCATGGCCATGGTAGGAACTAAAAATAATTAGATCAAAGGTAAAGTTAGAAAATTGGAAACCACAAATGTATGGTCGATTTGAAATTATTGACAAATGGACAATAATGCTTTGAAAACTTGATTTTTTAAGCCTTCCATGGAAAAAATTTATTTAGTTGCTTTCCATTTATAAAATTATACATGATGCTCAAGAAAGGTGAACAAAGATGTTGTTTTGCAGAAATTGTAAAACCATCAAGGAGAGAATAAAAATAGTAGCAAGTAGGACTGAAAAACAATTTCTAGGCAACACAACCTAACAACTTGATCTCCACAAATCAAAACTTCATGCTCCAAAGAACAAAACATGTCAAGAGAACTTGTATCATGCCAACGTTCTAATCTAGAATCAAGAGCCAACATGACATAATAAAAATCATCTCCAATCACGTGAAGGAAACCATCTCATGACAATAAAATTCTTACTACCATATCAAAAACTTCCACGGTAGTGTGACACCAAACTATTCATGGTATCAAATACAAAATCTAAAAAATGATACCAAATGTCACACTGTACAGTTATTCTTGACGCTATGATCACTTTGTAATCTGAAAAATAGAACCAAAACAAATTTCTCCTAATCTTCAAGCCAGTACAATATGAAATCAGAATAACACAACTTAGGAAGGCCCATTTTTCCTCAACTAACATCTCTGACATAAACTATAACATAGGCCTTCAAGACCAAAAAATAAGAACTTCCCATGGAATTCAAACAGTCATTAGTTCACATCAACATGGAATTTCTTTAGATTCTCTTCACAGTATAAGGACGATAAGAAAGCACAAGCCCTCTCTTATCTGGATGTTCTTGATAAGTTCCAAAAACAACATCAAGTTTCTCAAATGTAGATTTCAGCCATATGATAAACCATATATCTGTGCACCAAATGTGCTTTGCTAGCACTTGCTAATATAAATAACATCACCTTAACATTGACATTGTGCAAAGGATTCAACTACTGCTCCTTTTTCTCACTACAAATCACATGATTAAGAGATATGAATTTTCCAAGTGTTCTGCAAAACTCTTGTAGTTTACGACACTCCCTTATGTCCACCTTCTTCAATCTCGATAGTTCCTAAAATTTACCAGGCAATCCCTTCAAGATCCCGCATTGGGAAATATCAAGGATTTCTAATTGCTAAAGACTGTGGATAGAATACTATAGTACTTCCAAAAAGTGCACATGCACACAAGCTTAGCACCTTGTGCATACTCCCCTTGTTGTACAAAATATTGGAATTTGAAATAATGTCCTTTGCACTAAGAACACGGTACTCAGATTGGGATTTGGACTGGATGGGGTTCAAACTCGGGACTTTCTTCTTAAATCCCAAATGGTCTTCTATTTTTCCTCCCCCTTCTAACCTCCTTTACTTCTTCCTTGGACTCCTTAGCCAATTCAACTTTTCTTTCAACCGTTAGTGTTGGAGATTTCCCAGCAAGCTAGTCTTAACTCTATGTTTGTCATTGATGACAACATATGGTAAGTAGCATGTGTGGGAGACTTATGTAGTAAGCTTTAAGTATACATAGCATGGACATGTTATCAGCATGATATCATGGACACAGAGGTTAACTGTTAGTACAGACAGTTATATAGCAGCTTGTGTCAGCAGTGTTCCTGACAGAGTAACAGGCAGTGGTATGTGAATGATTGTCCATATAGTTATCATGGAGCCTTTCATGTTTGGATATATGATGTAGACATGTTAGTGATGTTACATTTATGGATGTATTTTTTGATGATCAATAGAAGTGAAGTTATGCAGTCGCTATTCACTAGTAGCAGTTTCCTGTGTTTATTCAGAAGAGCCGACAAAGATTATATTGGTTTAGGAGTTGTGCCTATCATTTCAGTATGCACCCTTGGATTAGTGCTTGGAGAAGAGTTAGTAATGTTTTTTTAAGAGCGCATGATGTAATTTAGCTTGAGGAGAAAGATCTAGTTATTTTGGTAGAGCTGACAGTGTATAGCGTGTGTCTACAATTATCTTATTGGACAGGTCCTAGAATGTGTTGCGTGCTTAGTAGAGCTGACTGAATTATTATTAGAGTTTTTTATGGCTTCTCTAATATGATTTCAAGGTGGTTCTAATAGGCTGACTTGATTATATCATTTAGAGGATTTAGATATTTATAGGTAGTCATTTGTGATTGCTAGAGTGTGGTTCATAGTTGATTGTGAAGAGCAGAGTAGAGTGTGTGAAGCGTTGAGCCATTAGAAGAAGGTCTATGTGACCAAGTAAAGTATTTGTGCTATACATTGGAACTGATCCAGATAGCAAGTTAAAGCACAGTTCACCAAGATCAAGATATAGTGTGTATTTGTTATTCAAAAGGTTGTAGCCTTCGCCCATTTGAGCAGTATGCTCTTGGACAATGCGTCCTCACCCCTAACAGGGTTAATTGTAAAAGACTCCTAATAGGGTCCAACCCTTGACAAGGTCTACTATACTAAATACATTGTAAAGAAAATCCTAATAGGGTTAAGGATCTTCTAACAAGGATCATAATACACTAGTGTAGATTATTAGTGGGTGTCAATTCCCACCGGGGTTTTTACCTATTTAGGTTTCCCCATAACCAAATATTGGTGTTGTGTTCAAGTGTTCTTTCATTGTGTTTATGCTTCATGTTTAAGTATACTTAATTGGATAAAGAATTGAAATTTGTAGATAATTGATTCACCCCCCCCTCTCAGTTATCTCTTGGGACTATTCCTAACAATTGGTATCAAAGCCAAGTGCCTCAGAGAGAAAGTTTAATAGCTTGAGGTTGATCAGATGACATACTTTAGAAAAGACAGTCCTAAGTTTGATGGAGAGAATTATCTTGACTGGAAGAACAAGATGATGACATATTTACAATGCATTTCCTTTGAATTTTTTGAAGGGGCTATCAAAGAAGTTCAGATCCCCTCTCTAGTAGATCTTGCAAAGGAAGATGCTACTAGCCAGCAGAAGGATTTGTTCCATCAAAATGCAATAGCAAAAGAAGCCCTTATCAGTGCCCTATCTGATAGTGATTTTTCAGAGATAAAGAAAGTAGACATAGCCCACAAGATATGGAAGCGTCTGGGTATATGCAAGATCATGAGGGGCCAAAAAGTGGCGATGTGAAAAATATTCACTTTTCACTCATCCAAAAGCACATGAAAATGCTTGTTGAATTTTTAGTAGGCCTGGGTGTCAGTACACCTGGGCAAACCTGCCACCAAAGCATAGGCCTAATCAAGTACCCGATACCTATGGAATAAATTTGAAACCCACGAGCCCTTTTCCTCATTTCTTTTCATGTTTTTGCTTGGGAAAATGGCTTGAAATATCATATACGCGATATATTTTCTGGTATTTGATTTTGGCAACAAAAAATTTGACTCCCTAGCATATTCAGTAAGTAAATTATTTGTATATTTTGATTATTTTATTTCATTTTCATGCAAAATGTAGTTTTTTGGTTGAAATAGGGTTTTGTATTTATATTTGTAAAAATATATGAAATCAGATTGAAATTTAGATTTGTTTTTTATTTAATCAGGCATGGCTGACAACAATGAAGAAAATAACCCTCCTGCACCAAATAACGATCCCAAAAACCACCCCCCGTGTCTAAACCCTCAATCTTTAGAAGACTTGATACAAGATAATTTGAACACAATACGAGGTTTCCAAAACACATATCAAAATATACCTACATTAGGTCCCATGCTTCCCACACTAAATAGAATTGTTGAAAATATTGACACACTCACACAACAACATAATGTTTCTCTTCTTTGGCGTGATGATATGCACGCCCAATTTGATGATGAGCTTGACCAAGATGGAATTGTGGCCCTTAATATAAGTAAGGAAGACATAGCCACCTTTTTTGTCAATCCTAAAACCAGAATACAAGTTGACCCCAAAAAGCCCAAATTATCAATAAAATGGTGCACAAATGAAGTAATGCGCACACACTTTTAGGATCACTGGTGGATGGTTTTTGATAAACCACCCCATAGAAATTTGGAGGTCCCATTTTATTTCATAAAAAAATTGTATGCTGAGTTCGTGCTTGGTCACCATGTTGATTATTGGAGTATGAGGCCCAACATGGGCGTAGGCAGAGGAGCTCCTTAGACTAGGCCATTTGCCCAGCACAAAAAGGCCACTACCTTTGTCCCCCCCACTGAGGTCGCACCCCCTCCTTGAGTGCAACATCCCGATATCATTGCAGAGGATGCCTCACAGACTATTAGGGCCATTCATTTGCTGAGTGATTAGTTGATCACGCAGATCAGGTCAGTGTTGCCTCCTGGTGTGGATGATGCTGGCGCATCGCCATCTCGTCAAAGTTCACATGTATGCAAGCCCCATATTTGCATTATATGCCAGAATATGTGCCTCAGACCGCTTACTGATGCTGATACATATCAGTATGTTATTGATGAGGAGGATATAGGAGACACAGCTGGAGAGGTTGCAACACCTCATGGAGCATCTACATCTCATTAGAGTGCTCAGGAGGTGTACGCAGAGCCATGGAATCTTGTTGATATGGTAAGAGTAAACATTATAAATAAATTTGTCACATGACTTATTTAATTTAAAAATAATTTATTTATTTAGATTAGTTTTAATGATTGCATGCACTTATGTATATATATTTTTTCCATTTATGTTCAGTCGATGACACAGGAGGAGGTGAGACAGGTGGATGAGTCCACACTTTCAGCCATTTCATTTGGCCTTGATGACTATACGGTATATTATAAATTATGTACCCATTAGTTTTTTCTATATCATTTGGTGTACATGGTTAAATCTCTATCAATTAGAGCAATAAAATTCATACATTTACTAATATATTGTCATCTTATTGTACTCTTGTAGGCTACAACCGATGTCAGTGGGGGGCACGAGGGGGTTCCTTCATCAGGTGTCGACAAAGGAAAGGTAATTAATTGTTTAAGATTAATTATGCATGCATATGTATGCCACTTGTGTGTAGTAATAAATATTTTACTTGCACTTTATTGTATAGGGTGTGGCTATTGATGATGTCCCATCACTGGTTCGGGAGCATAGGGTTACATGCATCTCGATTCGGAGTGATAGCATGATTGTACGTAGACTTTTACATATTGTTATTTGTATTTTGTAACCAGGGTTGTTATGATGAAGTACATTGATATATAATTGACAATCTTTTTACTCTCATAGGTTACTTCGAGTGTGAGGGAGGGCCCATGAGAATCTTTCATATCTTTGTTGACCCAACCCACTATTCTAGAGGAGGGATCACCAGACGTAAGTTTTAATTTTAGTTCAATCAATTTGTAATTGTATTATGCTATCACCCTATTTTGTAGATTTATTACTCTATGTTGCACCACTCTACTAATCTCATTATTGCAAATATATATTTATAGGTCAGAGTTGGTATTGTTGGCATGGTCCCTTTGCTAGCCATGACTTATGCTAGGAAACCTGATCGTGGTAGGTGACTAAGAGGCCAGGTACAAATATTTGTATTCAGTTATAATTTTAATTAAATTAGTGTTTGAATTATGAATTATATATATATCTACAAATCATATAAAGTAAGCAATCTAACTTGGGTTTGAACTCATTTTTGATGCAGGATCAATCAGAGCCCAACACTTCTTCAAAGAGGCTGCATTTTGATGATCCCCCTATAGCATAGGATGTAGTTTTAGTTTTGTGGTCATTTAGAGATGCAACTTGGAACATTTTGAGATGGCATATATGCCACATTGTACACCTTAAAACATTGATTTTGTAGACATTTTGAAATGACATGTGCCATATTTGTATATGGAGATACTTTTGATACATTTGATACTTTGTATATATAGAACATGCTCATTTTTATGTTATATTTATGTCATCTTTTGTATACATATTTATTATTCATGTTTAGGAATTGAATGGTGAAGTTATATCTTGACTATGATTATCATTATGATTTAAATTATATCTTGTTGAAGTTACATTTGTTTTTCTTTACTCTGGAATGCCCTGTTCATGGAGCTTATTATGTTTGAGGTTTAACTTCTATAGATTTCCTATGTTCTTATGGTTCATACCATTATATATACTCACTTGAGCCACTTAGTACTACATTATTTCAATACTACGTATATACTCATTGTATATATAACTCATCATATTGGGGTTTGTCGATACCTCTCACGAGGCCCGAGATATGATCCACAGATGATCGCTGCCCAATCATGCTTAGTGCACCTTGGGGTCACTTGGGTCGAGTGTGGTCACGAGCATTCTGGTGACTCCGTGGGCAAAACAAAGTTGTTAGTGGCATTTACCTAGCTAACTGGAGCTAATGGAGCAGATGGTTTGATGCAATGTCAGACGGTTTGAAAGATACGCTGCTTAGCTGCTTTCAATTGATCCTCACTGCAAGTTTTGGCATTGACTGAGATCACCTTGCTAAATGAAAATGAAGTCGAATTGCCCAAAATTGAGAGAGGTTATTGTAGACCTCAGAAACATGATTCTGTAGCACCTATCGGTTTGTCGATACCTCTCATGAGGTCTGAGATACAAGCCCTGGAAGATCACTGCCCAATCGTGCTTAGTGCACCTTGGGGTCACTTGGGTCGAGCGTGGTCGCGAGCATTCCGTTGACTCTATGGGTGGAACAAGGTTTTCTCTAGCATTTGCCTGGCCAATTGGAGCCAGTGGAGCAACCAATTTGATGCCAGGTCAGATGGTTTGAAAGATATGCTGCTGAGCCGCTTTCAACTGACCCTCACTGCAAGTTTTGGCATTGATTGAGATCGTCTTGCCAAATGAAAATGAAGTTGAATCACCCAAAATTGAGAGAGGTTATTGTAGACCTCAGAAACATGATCTCATTGCCCCTAATGGTTTGTTGATACATCTCATGAGGTCTAAGATACGAGCCCCGGAAGATCGCTGCCCAATAGTGCTTAGTGCACCTTGGGGTCACTTGGGTCGAGCGTGGTCGCGAGCATTTCATTGACTTCATGGGTGGAATGGGATTTTCACTAGCATTTACCTGGCCAATCGGAGCTGATGGAGTAGACAGTTCGATGCCAGGTTGGACGGTTTGAAAGATACACTGTTGAGCCACTTTTAACTGACCCTCACTACAAGTTTTGGCATCGACTGAGATTGCCTTTCCAAATGCAAACAAAGTTGAATCGCCCAAAATTGAGAGAGGTTATTGTAGACCTTGGAAACATGATCCCATAGGCCCTAATGGTTTGTTGATACCTCTCACGAGGTCCGAGATACAAGCCTCAAAATATCACTGCCCAATCATGCTTAATGCACCTTGGGGTCACTTGGGTCAAGCGTGGTCGTGAGCGTTCCATTGACTCCATGGGCGGAAAGGGGTTGTCAGTGGCATTTACCTGACCAATCAAAGCTAATGGAGTAGACAGTTTGATGCAATGTCAAATGGTTTGAAAGATACGCTACTGAGCCACTTTCAACTAACCCTCACTGCAAGTTTTGGCATTGACTAAGATCGACTTGCCAAATGCAAATGAAGTCGAATAGCCCAAAACTAAGAGAGCTTATTGTAGACCTCAGAAACACAATCTTGTAGCACCTAATGGTTTTTTGATACCTCTCACGAGGTCTGATATACGAGCCCTGAAAGATTGCTGCCCAATCGTGCTTAGTGCACCTTGAGGTCACTTGGGTCGAGCGTGGTCATGAGTGTTCTAGTGATTCCATGGGTAGAATGGGGTTGTTACTAGTGTTTATCCATCCAACTAGAGCCAATGGAGCTGATGGTTCAATACAATATTAGACGGTTTGAAAGATATGCTGCTGAGCCGCTTTCAACTGACCCTCACTGCAAGTTTTGGCATCAACTGAGATCGCCTTGCCAAATGCAAATGAAGTTGAATCACCCAAAACTGAGAGAGGTTATTGTATACCTTAGAAACATGATCTTGTAGCCCCTAACAATTTGTCAGTACCTCTCATGAGGTCTAAGATACGAGCCCTGGAAGATCGCTGCCCAATCATGCTTATTGTAGCTTGGGGTCACTTGGGTCGAGCGTGGTCGTGAGCATTCTGGTGACTCCATGGGTGGAATAGGGTTGTTACTGGCATTTACTCGGCCAACTAAAGGTGATGGAGTAGATGGTTTGATGCAATTTCGTACGATTTGAAAGATACGCTGCTGAGCCACTTTCAACTGACCCTCACTACAAGTTTTGGCATCGACTGAGATTGCCTTGCCAAATGCAAATGAAGTTGGATCACCCAAAATCAAGAGAGGTTATTGTAGACCTCAAAAAAATGATCCTATAGCACCTAACAATTTTTTGATACCTCTCATGAGGTCTGAGATATGAGCCCTAGAAGATCACTACCTAATCGTGCTTAGTGCACCTTGGGGTCACTTGGGTTGAGTGTGGTCGTGAGCATTACCTTGACTTCATGAGTGTAATGGGGTTGTAAATGGTGTTTAATCATCCAATTAGAGTTGATGGAGCAGATGGTTTGATGCAATGTCAGATGGTTTGAAAGATACGCTGCTGAGCCGCTTTCAACTGACCCTCACTATAAGTTTTGACATCGACTGAGATCACCTTGCCAAATGCAAATGAAGTTGAATCACCCAAAACTAAGAGAGTTTATTTTAGAACTCAAAAACATGATCTTATAGCACCTGATGGTTTGTTGATACCTCTCATGAGGTCTGAGATATGAGCCCTGAAAGATCGCTACCCAATCGTGCTTAGTGCACCTTGGGGTCACTTGGGTCAAGCGCGATCACGAGCGTTCCGGTGACTCCATGGGAAAAATGGGGTTGTCACTAGCATTTACTTGGCCAACCAGAGTTGATGGAGTAGATGATTCAATGCTAGGTTAGACGGTTTGAAAGATACACTGCTGAGCCGCTTTCAACTAACCCTCACTGCAAGTTTTGGCATCGACTGAGATTGTCTTGCCAAATGCAAATGAAGTTGAATTGCCAAAAATTGAGAGAGGTTATTGTAGAAATCATAAACATGGTCCTATAGCACCTAATAGTTTGTTGATACCTCTCACGAGGTCTGAGATATGAGCCCTAGAAGATCACTACCCAATCGTGCTTAGTGCACCTTGGGGTCACTTGGGTTGAGCATGGTCACGAGCATTTCGGTGACTCCGTGGATGGAATGGGGTTGTCACTGGTGTTTACCTAGCCAACCAAAACTAATGGAGTAGATGATTTGATGCCAAGTCAGATGGTTTGAAAGATACGTTGCTGAGCCACTTTTAACTGACCCTCACTGCAAGTTTTGGCATCGACTGAGATCGTCTTGCCAAATGCAAATGAATTTGAATCACCCAAAACTAAGAGAGGTTATTGTAGACCTTGAAAACACAATCTCATAGCCCCTAAAATTTTGTTGATACCTCTCATGAGGTCTGAGATACGAGCCCCGGAAGATCACTTCCCAATCATGCTTAGTGCACCTTGGGGTCACTTGGGTCGAGTGTGGTCGTGAGCGTTCCATTGACTCCATGGGTGGAGCAGGGTTGTTAGTGGCATTTACCTAGCCAACTAGAGCTGATGGAGTAGATGCTTCGATGCAATGTTAGACGGTTTGAAAGATATGTTGCTGAGCCACTTTCAACTGACCCTCATTGCAAGTGTTGGCATCAATTGAGATCGCCTTGCCAAATGCAAATGAAGTTGAATAGCCTAAAACTGAGAGAGGTTATTGTAGATCTTAGAAACATAATCCTATAGCACATGAAAATTTGTCGATACCTCTCACGAGGTCTGAGATACGAGCCCTAGAAGATCGCTGCCCAATCATGCTTAGTGCACTTTGGGGTCACTTGGGTCGAGCATGGTCATGAGTGTTCCGGTGACTCCATGGGTGGAATGGGGTTTTCATTGGCATTTAAAATGTCATGAAAGTTAACCACCAACTTATAGTCCACACCATTTTTAGTAACAAAAAAGTTAACCCTTTTACTCTCCCGTGCAAACTCATAAAGCATGTCACTTGCAGACCATAAAATACACAATGCATTTTGGTACACTGGGCAGCCTGCAAGCACTTGTATTTTACAGATTGAGTAAGTAGTCCTTGGGAGCATGTCCTTGTTTGCAGTGGAAACAATTAGGTTTTCATTCTGAAATAAGAGAAGAACCAAATGGGAAAGCATGCATACTTCTTTTCTTGACTCAGTTCTGTTGCAATGACTATTAGTGGTATGTTTGAAATTTGAACTGTGAAACTAATCATGATTAAGCTTGTAAAATTTGAACTGTGAAGCTTATTATGTTTGAGGTTTAACTTTTATAGATTTTTTGAAATGATAAAAAATAATATCCTTAAAACATTAGAAACAACAATCAAACATGTAAGAATTCAAACCATGCAAATGACATAATTAAATGACATGTAAGATCCCTTCTTGGTACTATTGGCCACCCATACATGATTTTGGTCATAAGTCCTTATCAAGACTTCTAGGACATTTAACTTTTAAATCAAATTTATTGTTACAAATTGCCATCATAGGTTTCAAAAGATCTCAAATAACCATTAAGGATCCTTTTGTCCTTCTATCTCTGATTGGATCCATGGTGACTGTAGGCATCTTCATAGGTGCTCCTGCACAAGTTATAATCCACATACAAAACCAAGTTTATTGACTCAAAATACAATCTAAGAAAGGTGAAATTAATGAATTGAAATTAAGCTTAACGAACTTAGAAAACAATGCACTAAGTTAACTTATTACCTAGTCAAGTGTTCCTAAAGGGTCATCTCTTTGCTTTAGGGTCTCCAATAGTGCTTCATGATCAGCAGCACAAATAGTCCAAAGTTCTTTTGTCTTTGGTCTTCCTTGATGCTTTGAGAACTTGACATTTGTTGCTATAACAAGGTGTGAATACATGAGAATAGTTTTGTGCTTCTCATAGTCTTCAAATGTGGGAATTCCATTCTTTCTAATCATGTATGTTTGCAACCATGTTCTCACAACAACAACTGAACCAGTAGGATATGTGAACCCATCACCATCTGTCATCAGTTATACAAGCTTCTATTTACCTTGTACATAACGTGCTAACCAATAATCTGACCTCTCATCTATTAATATGATTTAGAACAACAGAGAGGGGGGGTTAATCAGTTGTTCTCAAGTCCAGATGTATAAAACAAACTTCAAAAACTTTTCTTTAAATCAGATCTAACAACCAAAAATGACTTGGTCATCACTGATTCTATAATAGAAACATATAACATTGCAGTCCACTACCTAGCTGTATCTAACTTATAAAACACAGAAATGTTTAAACCAAAACGTTCACACAAGCATTGACACTAGGATTTATAGTGGAAACCCAATCTGGGAAAAACCACTTTGTAACATGCTAGTTTTATTTTCACTCTTCTGAAGTGAGCTCAGTTAAAAGCCAACCCTATCAAAGGTTACAATAGACACTGCTAGGTGTGACCCGGTTAAAGGATTTCAATCACTCTGTTAGAAGTGAGCCTTGTTATAGGACTTACATACATTCCATTAGAATGCAACCTTGTTCAAAGGATTTAAACATATGACTGTTAGGTCAACCTCTATTAAAAGGATTTTGACTATTACAATGGTTAGAAAGTAGCAATAGTATTGATCTGAAAAACATACAACTCACTTTGCAAATATCAGATCCAATTCCGTACAAAAATGCCAGTTTACTAACTTTGAAACTTTGCCATCTCCATCTCTGATCTACTCAGAACTTTTCTTCAAGAAATCACCACACTTCTCCTTCAACCTTTTCTATTTATATAGTCAATAACATCCACTGATCTTCCAGCATCCTCTTTTCACCCATGCACACACATACCTAATACTTAGGTTCCCTTAATACTTCCTTAATTAGGTTAACTCTTTTTTTGCCGCTCAATCTCCTTCGTAGATCTTAGGGTTAGGTCAGATTCATTGAATCTACCCGCTTTATGTTCTTCGGCTCCTTTTCTAGAAACATCTCAAATCTCTTAAAGATTTACAATAAAAAAAATTTCAGTGCATTCAATGCTTTCAAACAATCAATAAATAAAGTCAACACATTTTACATAATCCAAGAATTCAACAATGTCGACTCCAAATCTGAGTTCTCTTCAAATATAAAAATACTGATGCTCGGTCAATACTGTGATCAACTACTCAGTCTTCATGTAGAAAGCTCGGTCATTACTAAAAATGTTTCCTCGACTTATACTGTCTTTCTTAGCAATTAACTGATGTTCGGTCGACACTAGAATTTTTCTTGGCATATACTGACTCGGTCAACACTAACATTACTCGGCTTGAACATGATTTCTCCATTTTTGCTCGATCAAGCCTACCAGTTTAGTCTTCAATCTTACTAAGATAAACAATACATTGTCTCATCATTGTACAACATAGTCAAATACACTTTGTAGTATCAAGATAACTCAACCTTTCCTTAGGTGCTATTGTTACCATCCTTTCTTTCCCTTCTTCACAACAATACAATAGATATAGTACTTTCCTAAGTAACAATAGTCTTACCAGTTAAGGTTTGACATCAATGACAACACAACAATTGCTTCAATTGTAGTTTCTAACAATCTCCCCCTTTGGCATTGATGGCAAGACCACACCTGAATAACACATGGATTACCAACCAATCCAAAAACTTATCTGTCCATCAAAAAAAATAAAATTTGTAATATCCTTAGCTTCATTCTGATTTAGAATCTATTAGCCTCACTTCTGTGACCATCAAAAATATCCAGATCTCCCTCTATCCTGATCCTTCATCTTGGTTCATCATCTCCTTACTTTTCTTTTCAGTGTCATGTGTTATTATATCATCTCAGTTCATCTCCCTCTTTGACAAAAATGCCAAAGCAGCAACTAAAACATACATCCATCAGATGTAGATATTATCTATGCAGCTCAGTGTTTCTCCCTCTGTCATCTTATTGATGACTGATTCCTTGTCTTTTCTCTTCTTCACAACTCTAGGCCAGTCCTAAAGTGTGACAATCTTTTGCATCAATCTATCAAATATTCTATTGTAGCATATTTGATGTAGTGCTCCTAGCTTAACTAGGCAGCCTCAGTTAGGGGAAGGACCCCTAATTGACTTCTCAAATACTCATGTGCTTCTTTAGGTAAAGCTTTAGTGAATATTTCTGCTAATTGTTCCTTTGTATTCACATATTCCATTCAGACTTCTTTATCTTGTACCAATTCTCTCAAGTAGTGATACTTGATTGCTATGTGCTTGGTCTTAGTATGCATCACTGGATTCTTAGAAATGTTGATAGCACTTATGTTGTCATAGAAAATAACAAGTTCAGTGATTTCTTTTTTCATGGCTATCAACAATTGTTTTATCCATACCAAAGTTGAATAGTTTACTGCAGCAGCAACATACTCGGCTTCAACAGTAGATTGGGAAATGCAATTTTGTTTCTTGCTCATCTAGGAGACTAATCTATGTCCAAGAAAGAAAGCTCCACCACTAGTACTCTTTTTATCATCTACATTTCCTACCCAATCAACATCTGTATATACTCCTAGTTCAAATCTTTCATCCTTCTTGTAATATAGCCCATAGTCAGCAGTCCCTTTCAAGTATCTCATAATTCTTTTCACAACCATCATGTGTGTTTCCTTAGGATTAGTAGAGAATCTTGCCACAATCCCAACAGCTAGTGCAATATCTGGTCTACTATGTATAGCATACTGTAATTTTCCAATCATGGATCTGTACAAAGTCTAGTTCACTTCTGCAACATCATCATTCTTAGATAACTTTTGTCCAATAACCATAGGAGTACTCACTGGTCTAGAATCTTCCATCCCAAAATTTTTCAGTATTTCATTAACATAATTAGACTGTGTAATGAAAATTTCTTTCTTCATCTGATATACTTGTAAACCAACAAAGAATTTGATCTCACCAAACATGCTCATTTCAAATTCAGTTTATATTTCATTTGAAAATATTTTACACAAAGCATCTTGTCCACCAAAAATATCAACCACAAAATTTTTTGCCAACAGGATACCTTTACCTTCTTCATCTTTCATGTACAGATTGCTTGTGTCATTTGTTCTTGAAAATCCAATATGTATCAAGTAGTTATGCAATCTCTCATACCATGCTCTGGGAGCTTTTTTTAATCCATATAGTGCTTTGTTCAATTTGCATACCATGTGTCTTTTGTTTGGATCAATAAAACCTTCTGGCTATTCTATGTAAACTTCTTCTTCTAGTATACCATTTAAGAATGCAGACTTGACATCCATTTGATATACCTTGAAATCTTTGTAAGCAGCATATGCAAGCAGAGTTCTTACTCCTTCCAATCTAGCTATAGGGGCAAATGTCTCCCAATAATCTATTCCTTCTTCTTGTGCATAGCCTTTACATACCAGCCTAGCTTTGTTCCTAGTTATTTCACCTTTTTAATTCAACTTATTCTAGAACACCCACTTTGTTCCTATAAAATTTTTGTTTTCAGGTCTCGGCACCAGAGTCCAAGTATCATTCTTCTCTATCTGGTCTATTTCTTCATTCATTGCTTGTATCCAGTCTTCATTTTCTAATGCCTCTCTAGTTGACTTAGGTTCAAATTCACACATTAAATATGTTGGATACTTTGTCTTACTTCTCGTCAGAATTCCAATATGTTTGTCTCCAATTATCTGTTCAGGCTTGTGATGTCTTCTTACATATTTTTCCAAAATAGGTTTAGCTCTTTTCTCCTCTATTTCATCAGGTTCCTCAACAAGATTGTCATATTTAGCTTTTGAATGCTCGACAACCTCTTCCTAATACTCGACAGCATTATCTTGTCACTTGGCATGTTCTTTTTCTCTTTCGGCACTATTTTCCTGATGCTCGACAGCATCTTCCTGTCGCTCAACATTGCTTACTCGAGACTCGGCATCAAGTGCAAGTCTATTACTTGCCTCTTCTTCTTCTTCAATATACACAAAAGATCTATAATCTTCTGGTTCTATTTTGCTGTCAACTTCATTTCTTTTTGCATACTCATCAACTTTGACATTCACACTTTCCACAATTTTGTTAGTGTTAGAGTTCAAACACTTATAAGCTTTAGTTTTTGTGGAATACCCTAGGAATATGCCTTCATCACTTTTAGCATCAAACTTTCCATTCCTATTTTCTTTTAATATCTAGCACTTGCTTCCAAAGATTCTAAAGTATTTAACACTCAGTGCATGCCCATGCCATAATTCATAGGGTGTCAGATTTGTACCTTTCTTGATCTGTACCTAGTTAAGATTGTAGACAACTATACTTATAGCTTCTTTTTAGTATTTCTATGCCACATTCTTTTCAATCAACAATGTCCTTGCACAATCCAAGATAGATCTCTTTCTTCTCTTTGCTATACCAATCTGTGGAGGTGTTCTAGGTGCAAACATCTATCTTTTGATCCCTCTTTCATTGCAAAACAGATTGAATTCATTTCATGTAAATTCTCCACCTCGGTCAAATCTAAGACATTTCAAGTTCCTACCTGTCTCCTTCTCAACCTTAGCCAAATACCACTTAAAGAATTGAAAAGCATCATATTTTTCTTTTAGAAACATTACATGCATCATCCTGGTATGATCATCAACAAACAAGATAAAATATCTAGCACCATAGTAACTTTTTACACCCATAGGTCCACAAAGGTCAGTATGAACCAAATCTAAATTGTTTTTAGAAGTAAAGGATTTGCTCTTAAAACATGACTTTGTCATTTTTCCTAATTGGTATTCCTTGCACATCACATTCTCAGGTTTCTTCAATCTAGGTAGACCTCTTACTTTCTTCTTCTTACTTATTTCTACCAGATTATCAAAGTTAACATGCCATAACCAAATGTCATCAAGTTGTGCAACCATACATGCTTCTTCAAATAGGTCAAGATAGAACAAATTACCTCTAGTCTATTCTCCATGTCCAATCAGTTCACCAGTAGCATCAAATATTTTAGCTTTCTTGTGATGAAATTCCACTCGGTAACCAATGTTGTTGAGCTATGCAACACTTAGAAGATTATAATTTAGACCTTCAACCCAATATGCATTTTCACAAGAGATCTTATCAGTCAGTTTAATCAAACTTTTTCCTCTAATAGGACATGGTGCATCATTACCAAATTTTACACTTTTACCTCTATAATGATGTAAGGTCTCAAACGTACTCTTGTCACTAGTCATGTGATGTGAACAACCACTGTCAATAATCCATTTTTCATTCTTGTTCACATAGGAGATCAATGTAGTTTTCTCATCCTCATCAAATTCATCTTTCATTGCAACATAGACTACCTCAATTTCAAAATCATCACCATCAGTGTCAGTTTCTTCTTCAGCAATGTAACAAGATTTCTTACCTTTTCCTTTGTAGTCTTTGTGCCTTCGGTAGCTTCTGTCATCTCTTCTATCTTTGTGTTTTCTTTTTCTTTCTTCATCTTTATCATTCCTGTCAGGACATCTAGTAGCTATATGACCAACTTTATTACATGCAAAACATATAATAAGGAGTTTACCTTTACATTTTCCTTTTCCCCTTCTCAGTCTTCTAGCCATAAGAGCTTCTAGATCTTCAAGTTCTTCATCAAAAGTGTCATTGTCACTTTCACTTTCACTTTCACTAATGCATCTTTCTTTTTCTTTCTTTGACTTGTTCAAAACTAATTGTGACTTAAAAATAGATTCAACATTACCAATACTACCAACAGTGAATTTATCATAGTTAGAGAGTTCAAAAGCAGTCAGCTTGCCAACCAAACTTTCCAAAGTAAGCAGATTTGTAGAGTTACATCTAGATTCCTGAATAGTTGAGATCTTAATAGCATATATAGGACGTAGAGTTCTTAGTAATTTTCCAATTATAGTTTCATCATCAATAGTCCCACTTGCTCCTCTAATAGCATTCACAACTTCTTTTATTCTACCACAATATTGTGCAATGTTCTCACCTTCTTGCATTCTCATTTCATCAAACTTACCTCTAAGACTCTCAACCTTAGCTTTCAGTACATTTATGTCACCACCATAGATCTTTGCAAGAGTGTGCCATATCTCCTTAGCACTTGTGCAATCCTTGATGTCCTTAAATTCTGGATAGCTTAGGGTAGATGCAATTTCTAGCATTGCCTGATTATGTTTTTGCTTAGCTCTCATTTCTTCAACAGTCAAAGGTGTGACAGGTGAGACATAGTCATTCTCAATGTAGTACTTTGCAGAATCACCAATACCAGCCAGATGCAGCTTCATCAAGCTTTTCCATGCAGGGAATTTTTCCTTATTCAGCTTCGGTACCTTCTTCTTATACATCTTATTCAGCTTCGGTACCTCCTTCTTATACATCCTAATCATTTGCTTCAAGTCCCTTTAAACTTGATTTCTGTAAACACCAATAATAAGCAACACAAATCTGATACCAATTGTTAATAAGATTTAGAACAACAAATAGGGGGGGTGAATTAGTTTTTCTCAGGTCCAAATGTATAAAACAAACTTCAAAAACTTTTCTTTAAATCAGATCTAACAACCAAAACCAACTCGGTCATCATTGATTCTATAATAGAAACATATAACATTGCAGTCCACTACACAGCTGTATCTAACTTGTAAAACACAAAAATGTTTAAACCAAAACATTCACACAAGCATTGACACTAGGATTTATAGTGGAAACCCAATCTGGGAAAAACCACTTCGTAACATGCTACTATTATTTTCACTCTTCTGAAGTGAGCTCGGTTAAAAGCCAACCTTGTCAAAGGTTACAATACACACTGTTAGGTGTGATCTGGTTAAAGGATTTTAATCACTCTATTAGAAGTGAGCCTTGTTATAGGACTTACATACATTTCATTAGAATGCAACCTTGTTCAAAGGATTTAAACATATGACTGTTAGGTCAACCTCTGTTAAAAGGATTTTGACTGTTACAATAGTTAGAAAGTAGCAAAAGTATTGATATGAAAAACATACGACTCACTTTGCAAATATCAGATCCAATTCCATACACAAATGCTGGTTTATTGACTTTGAAACTTTGCTATCTTCATCTCTGATCTGCTCGAAACTTTTCTTCAAGCAATCACCACACTTCTCCTTCAGCCTCTTTTGCGTATACAATCAATAACATCCACTGATCTTCCAACATCCTCTTTTCACCCATGCACACACATACCTAATACTTAGGTTCCCTTAATACTTCCTTAATTAGGTTAACTCATATTTTGCCACTCAATCTCCTTCATAGATCTTAGGGTTAGGTCAGATTCATTGAATCTACCCGCTTTATGTTCTTTGACTCCTGCTCTAGAAACATCTCAAATCTCTTAAAGATTTACAATAAAATGTTTTTCAGTGCATTCAATTCTTTCAAACAATTAATAAATAAATTCAACACGTTTTACATAATCCAATAATTCAACAATGTTGGCTCCAAATCTGAATTCTCTTCAAATATAAAAATACTAATGCTCGGTCAATACTATGATCAACTACTTGGTCTTCATGTAGAAAGCTCGATCATTACTAAAAATGTTTCCTTGGCTTATACTATCTTTCTTGGAAATTAACTAATGTTCGATCAACGCTAGAATTTTGCTCAGCATATACTAACTCGGTCGACACTAACATTACTCAGCTTGAACATGATTTCTCTATTTTTGCTCGGTCAAGCCTACCAATTTAGTCTTCAATCTTACTAAGATAGACAATACATTGTCTCATCATTGTACAAGATAGTCAAGTACACTTTGTAGTATCAAGATAACTCAACCTTTCCTTAGGTGCTATTGTTACCATCCTTTCTTTCCCTTCTTCACAACAATACAATAGATATAGTACTTTTTTAAGTAGCAATAGTCTTACCAGTTAAGGTTTGACATCAATGACAACAAAAAAATTGCTTCAATTGTAGTTTCCAACATCATCATTCCCCTGCAGTGCAACCAATGCAAAACCATCTCCTGGCTTTAGAAGATCTGAAAGATGGTCATACTCAACTGAAGTGTCCATGTCATCATTTATTATAGAGAGTGTCAAAGATAAAGGAGTTAGATACTATGGAACCCATGTATCCACCCACTCACTTGACTCACAATGATCCCAATCATATTGAAAACACATGGGGCAAAAACAAGCCAACTCTCGTGTCCAAATGATCCATGTACTACTATTGGAGTTTTGAAATGAATGCATTTTTTAAGAGTCTTTCACTATTTGACAATCCAATCTATATCCTATAGTTTCCTCAACCAACCAAAAGAATCTACGCACTGTAGAATCAAGAGTCCCCCCCTGTGACAATGCTAAAGTACACCAATCAACAATAGAACAAGCATCAAGAAGTACAACACCTGAAATCCTCAATTGCTCCTTAACTAGAGCTCTCTTCACACACACACCTACTCCGTCATGCTCCCCTTTCCCATGCCCTAACTCAAAAAAACTCCAAATATGAGGTACACCTCTCTCCACATGCATTCTACATAACCAATAAAAAATTATGGCATTCTTAAATTGACTGGTGCAATTTTCCGACCAAATGAGATGCCTATCCATAGCAATACCATTTTCCTGCAAGAAGTCAAAATAGTTCTGGAAACAATGTTGAACAAACTCATGAGAGTGAGACCTGTCGTCACTCATATAAAAATGGTACTCTCTAATTATCTTTCACTCATCTTTTATGCTATCAGGGGAATGTCTATATGTGATGTGTACAAAAATAGCAACCTGAATGGAATTGTAATATTGAGCTTGAGTCTCATTTTGGGGCTGCAATGTATAGTTCCCCGAAAAGTCTACAATGGATATAATAGTTCTAATAGGGAAAGTTTCCTTACATGTCCTAAATTGTTGATCCAACCATTGAGACCTATGACTATGCCTTGCATACTTGTAAAAAAGATTTGTCTTGAAATCTGAGATAAAATCAGCAACAATGTATTCTTTTGCAACTAACTCACATCTAGAGCCTTCACCTCCACTCTTCAATGTATATTTCACTGTTTCATACACCTTTTTTTGGACGAGTGTCTTTCCAAAATTGTGTTCCAAACCCTCATGAAAACATGTTCTAAACTTGGACAAGCCACCACATTCTGAGCACTTGGCATTTAAGCAATCTTTTTTATAAAATAAACAACTATCATTTCTATGACATAAAAATTGATCTAGCAAGTCTCTTGATGATTTGGGAAGACCACTTGCACCACAATCCTCTAGCATTTCATTAGTATGCAAAGTAGAATGAATGGACTGTAATAATTCATGATGCATTGAAAACTCAACATGATATTTGCAACAACATGTATTCCAAATTTTAAGGGGTACACAATAAAATGGCTTTACGGATTCAAAAGACCTTTGTGATATTTTCAATGTTGGATGTGTCTCACAAAATTTTTTATACAACATTGTTTGACTTACCTCTACATAATGTTTAGGATGTGGAGTGCAGTCTCGATTGCCAACTCTCGACTTCAAGACATCCTTCACATTTGGTGACACTCTTGAGTTAGTATCCCAAAATTGTTGAATTTCATCCTTAAAAACATCTGTTAGCTTCTTATCAAAACGTGGAAGTCTCCCACCATAAGCCCATGTATCAATTTGAAGTGGATCATCAAGTCTTTCTCTTCTTGCAAGTGCTCTACCCAAAGTTTTACGGTCTATATTGAATTCAACACAAGTTTGTCTCATCAAACGTGGCTTTCTCAACTGATGACTTACTAAGGAGGTTGTAATAACCCTCTAAGAAACTCTCTTGTCTTTTTCTCTGCTAGTCTTCTCAATGCTATTGAGAGCATTGAAAAGATTCTTCACAACAATGGAATTTCTCTCCATTTTCTTGTTCACACGAATCTTCAATTTCACAAGCACAGGTCTCATCTTTTGCATCTTTAACAACTGCACAAAAATTTGGCATTGCTCAACCAATGTCTTGTTTCCAAAAAATTGATCATAGAGTCTTGAAGCCCACAACCTAATGGTTCTATGTGACCTCTTTCCTTCTCAATTAGTCATAATGTTCTCCTCAATTTCAATTAACCATTTAGGTGTTCTTGAAAACCCCAAATTTGAAGATTGATTATCTTTATTGCAAGGGACTTCATTTCGCATATAATTTGGAGATGTGTAACGTTCATGTGGTTCTTGTGCACCATTTTCATTCCCCAAGTCTACATTTTCAATCTCCATCTGTACATTTTCATCTTCATTTCATTCATTGTCATTCCCCAAATGTATGTTTTCATTCCCCAAGTCTACATTTTCATTCTCCATCTCTACATTTTCATCTTCACTCCATAGATTGTTATTCACAAAATTAATTTCCATATTATTTTCAAATTCAACATCCTCTTCACTTGCAACTACATTTACGGGGTCACCTTGATTAATGTTAAACACACCTTCTCTCCTTCTTTGGTGATTTTCCTTATCTTTGTCCGTATATGCTTGAATTTCTTCATCTGTCACCTTCCTCTTGCATTTAGCATTTCGACAACTGCAGCTTCCCATGGTGAGACCACAAGTTGACAAAAATAAAAAAATGGGCCCCAAATCACATTTTTTTTGTTTGCAATGCATGAAAAGGGTATGAAATCCCATGCTTCTCTGGTCTGTGGGGACAGGGAATATTTTGGTCAAATATTACCTGTCCACCATCAGGTATCCGATTACATATCGGGTACACGATATTTCCAGGTAGAAAAAAGGGTGTGAGCAAATGAAAAAATTGAACTTTTACATATAAAATGGGGTATATAATATATAAAATGTATATTATATATATACTAATGTATTATAATATACTAATGTATATAATATATATAATATATTATATATATACTAATGTATATAATATATATAATATATTATATATATACTAATGTATATAATATATATAATATATTATATATATACTAATGTATATAATATATATATATATAATGTATTTGATAAGGTGCACTAGGACCCCTTATAATTTCAATGGTCTAACTATACTGAATAACTAGATGTCATCATCTGTCCTAGAAACTAGTACTAGGACCCCTAAGAAGTCCTCGTGACCCCTAGGAAGTCCCCATGACCACTAGGAAGTCCCTGTGACCCATGTAGACGCATTGGAACACTCAAGTGTATCCTAAGGGGTCATAGGACCCCTTAGGACACACTTGAGCATTCCTATGTGTCCATAGGGGTAATGGGAACTTCCTAGGGGTCCTAACCCTTGATAAGGCATACTAGGACCCCTAGGAAGTCCCCATGACCCCTTTTGACACATTTGAATTCTCAAGTGTGTCCGAAGTGGTCATAGGACCCTTTAGGACACACTTGAGCATTCCAATGTGTCCATAGGGGTCACGGGGACTTCCTAGGGGTCCTAACACGTGATAAGGTGTGCTGGGACTCCTAGGAAGTCCCCATGACCCCTTTTAACACATTTGAATGCTCAAGTGTGTCTGAAGTGGTCGTAGAAAAACTTAGGACACACTTGAGCATTCCAATGTGTCCATAGGGGTCATGGGGACTCCTAGGAAGTCCTCATGACCCCTTTTGACACATTTGAATGCTCAAGTGTGTTTGAAGGGGTCCTAGGACCCGTCAAGACACACTTGAGCATTCCAATGTGTCAAAAGGGGTCATGGGGACTTCCTAGGGGTCCTAACATGTGATAAGGCATACTAGGACCCCTAGGGAGTCCCCATGACCTCTTTTGACACATTTGAATGCTCAAGTGTGTCTGAAGGGGTCCTAGGACCTCTTAAGACACACTTGAGCTTTCTAATGTGTCAAAAGGGGTCATGAGGACTTCCTAGGAGTCCTAACACATGATAAGGTGTACTAGGACCCCTAGGGAGTCTCCATGACCCCTTTTGACACATTTGAATGCTCAAGTGTGTCCGAAGGGGTCCTAGGACCTCTTAAGACACACTTGAGCATTCCAATGTGTCAAAAGGGGTCATGGGGACTTCCTAGGGGTCTTAACGTGTGATAAGGCATACTAGGACCCCTAGGGAGTCCTCATGACCCCTTTTGACACATTCAAATGCTCAAGGGTGTCCGAAGGGGTCCTAGGACCCCTCAAGACACACTTGAGCATTCCAATGTGTCAAAAGGGGTCATGGGGACTTCCTAGGGGTCCTAACATGTGAAAAGTTATAATAGGACCCCTAGGAAGTCCCCATGACCCCTTTTGACACATTGGAATGCTCAAGTATGTCTTAAGAGGTCCTAGGACCTCTTAAGACATACTTGAGCATTCCAATGTGTCAAAAGGGGTCATGGGGACTTCCTAGGGGTCCTAATGCATGATAAGGCATACTAGGACCCCTAGGGAGTCCACATGATCCCTTTTGACACATTGGAATGCTCAAGTGTGTCTGAAGGGGTCTTAGGACTGCTTAAGACACACTTGAGCATTCCAATGTGTCAAAAGGGGTCATGGGGACTACCTAGGGGTCCTAATGCATGATAAGGCATACTAGGAACCCTAGGGAGTCCCGATGACCCCTTTTGACACATTTGAATGGTTAACTATGTTTGAAGGGGTCCTAGGACCCCTCAAGACACACTTGAGCATTCCAATGTGTCAAAAGGGGTCATGGGGATTTCCTAGGGGTCCTAACACATGATAAGGCGTACTAGGACCCCTAGGGAGTCCCTATGACCCCTTTTGACACATTCAAATGCTCAAGTGTGTTCGAAGGGGTCCTAGGACCCCTCAAGACACACTTAAGAATTACAATGTGTCAAAAGGGGTCATGGGGACTTCCTAGGGGTCCTAACATGTGATAAGGCGTACTAGGACCCCTAGGGAGTCCC
This sequence comes from Chamaecyparis obtusa, assembly GCA_027943335.1. Lineage (NCBI taxonomy): Eukaryota > Viridiplantae > Streptophyta > Pinopsida > Cupressales > Cupressaceae > Chamaecyparis > Chamaecyparis obtusa. The sequence continues at coordinate 49,263 of BSBK01011028.1, forward strand.
CATGACCCCTTTTGACACATTTGAACACTCAAGTGTTCCTGAAGGGGTCTTAGGACCCCTTAAGACATACTTGAGAATTCCAATGTGTCCATAGGTGTCATGGGGACTTCCTAGGGGTCCTAATGTGTGATAAGACATACTAGGATCCCTAGGGAGTCCACATGACCCCTTTTGACACATTTGAATGCTCAAGTGTGTCCAAAGAGATCATAGGACCCCTTAAGACACACTTGAGCATTCCAATGTGTCAAAAGGGGTCATTGGGACTTCCTAGGGGTCCCAACATGTGATCAAGTGTACTAGGACCCCTAGGGAGTCCCCATGACCCCTTTTGACATATTTGAATGCTCAAGTGTTTCCGAAGGGGTCCTAGGACCTTTTAAGACACACTTGAGCATTCTAATGTGTCAAAATGGGTCATGGGAACTTCCTAGGGGTCCTAACACATGATAAGGCATACTAGGAGCCCTAGGGAGTCCCCATGACCCCTTTTGACACATTGGAATGCTCGGACACACTTGAGCATTCCAATGTGTCAAAAGGGGTCATGGGGACTTCTTAGGAGTCCTAACATGTGATAAGGCATACTAGGACCCCTAGGGAGTCTCCATGACCCCTTTTGACACATTTGAATGCTCAAGTGTGTTCAAAGGGGTCCTAGGACCTCGTAAGACACACTTGAGCATTCCAATGTGTCAAAAGGAGTCATGGGGACTTCCTAGGGGTCCTAATGCATGATAAGGCATACTATTAACCCTAGGGAGTCCCCATGACCTCTTTTGACACATTTGAATGCTCAAGTGTGTCGGAAGGGGTCCTAGGACCCTTCAAGACACACTTGAGCATTCCAATGTGTCAAAAGGGGTCGTGTGGACTTCCTAGGGGTCCTAACATGTGATAAGGCATACTAGGACCCCTAGGGGGTCCCCATGACCCCTTTTGACACATTTGAATGCTCAAGTGTGTCCGAAGGGGTCCTAGGACCTTTTAAGACACACTTGAGCATTCCAATGTGTCAAAAGGGGTCATGGTGACTTCCTAGGGGTCCTAATGTGTGATAAGGTGTACTAGGACTCCTAGGGAGTCCACATGACCCCTTTTGACACATTTGAATGCTCAAGTGTGTCTGAAGGGGTCCCAGGACCCCTCAAGACACACTTGAGCTTTCCAATGTGTCAAAAGGGTTCATGGGGACTTCCTAGGGGTCCTAACGTGTGATCAGGCATACTAGGACCCCTAGGGAGTCCCCATGACCCCTTTTGACACATTTGAATGCTCAAGTGTGTCTGAAGGGGTCTCTCTCTCTACACCTCTAGTGAACTATTCTTCAAAGCCTCCATTTCTACGTAGCTAGGGTTTATAGCACCTGTAAAAGGCACATTTAATACAAAGATTTAGCCGACCGCCTTTAAAGACCTAAAATAAATGAGAAATAAATTTAGGCCAAAAATACATACCGCATTTCTGTATGTAGTACCCTAAGCTTCAACAATCCAAATGGCTTCCTTTGCTAAGGCATGAAGAACTTCATTAATGTATGCTCCAGGAGGAAGGTTATAATTTCCATATTTCTGCAAGAGATTCTCCAAAATTTGTATACAAAGGAATCCTACTGGAAAAAATGAAAAGTTTCCCAGAGAATATCCACAATTCGTATACAAAAGCATCATATAGGAAAAATGACAAAAAAATAATAGCTAAAAGGTAAAATTTATCATTAACGCCAGCAGTACCAAGGTCATATCTATTGTCAGATCCTGGCCTATGATGTGCAAAATGAGCAAACCAAGTGAAATGAAAGGGAAGGGATCGATCAAATAGAAAAGGTGCATCAAATCCGATCAATATCATAATAAATGCAGAAAATACTATTACAGACAAAAATATTTGCATATTAATTCGTTACACCTTTCTCGAGCTTCTGTACCTTGCTACATGATTAGACATTTTCATTAGCAGAACTGAATTTTTAGGTTAAGTTTTACAGATCATCTTTTTGATCCAAAGGACACAGATCGGCTACTATATCTTCCTCAGATAGTTTGTTTCTGTTTCTTTTCTATGTTTTTCTAAAATGCACATGCAATTGAGTCCAGAATACTAGAAAGAATTCTTCAAGAGTCCAATCCAGATTCTTTAATGCTTCTAGTGAATCCAAATTTAGTTGTTGTAAAGATGAGATGTTAATGAATGACTTCTTGCTAATACTACTCTTCCACCAGATCCAAATTTCAACCCTTTTGTGGATCTACAGGCTCAATCACGAGCCCACAAGATTGGCCAAGAGAAAACTATGATTGTATATCAACTGATTACAAAATGTACAGTTGAGGAGAAAATATTGCAACGATCAAGAATAAAATTTGGCTATGGAAAATCTGGTTATGAATTCTATTAAGAATGAAACTATTAAGGAATTGCAAGATATATTACTCAACGGTGCAAGGAGTAATCTTGATGAACATGGGATTGTAGTTACATCTATTCAATATACAAAGGAAGATATAGAAAATCTTCTTAATAGAGAGATTTTAATGTGAGAGAAAAGGACATTTCTGAAGAAAATGGTTATCTTGGTGCCATCCAAGGTATGCCAATTACTCAAGATGAAGAGTAAAAGCCTACAGTTAATGGGAAAGAGTGGGAAGAGCTTCTTGGACCCATGATAAAAGTTATAGATAAGGTGGAAGAGCTAGGAAGGGGAAAGTGACAAAGGAAAGAAGTAAGATATGTGTGTGAGCCTATGTTAGATGATGATGATGAGTACTCACCATCTGCTAGTAGCTCAAGTATTGACAAAAGATTTTTAGTGCACATGTACACTATCACAAAAAATTCAGATAGAGAAGTAACAAGTGTTGTGGAATTATCCATAGAGCAATGTGAAATGAAGCCTCAAATTGGTTCATTAGCAGGCAAAGAATTTGGTCATGCACTTCATTCTAGCACAACAAATATTTCTATTAGAAATGCCTATTTTTCAATGGCCTTGCATTTACAAGACTTGGGAAACTAGGTTACTCATGTTGGGAAATATCCCTCAAATGTAAGTTCATTGCCACCTTTGGCAAGGCAGTCTCACTCCTCATTTTACAACAAAGGGCAACCATCTATGGTCCAAGGTTTTAATTCAGCTAACAAGTGGAGAGCTTCTCAAGGTACTGATCTCTTTCATAGAGAAGCTCCTGATTCATCTCAAGGTTCTCATTTAGGTGACCAACTCCTTCGAGGTCCACAAATAGACCCATTGATTTCCCAAATTGGTAAATGGGTAGATGCAATTTTGGAAAGAGTATCCCAATTGAAGAGAAATGGAAATTCCACTGAGCATAAATTTATTGCAGATCCAATGGGTGTATCTCCTCCACTGACAAATATAACTACACTTCCAAAGAATTGAGTTTAAATGGAGACTATTTGTTCCCAAACATGCCCCAGTCGAGCAGATGAACCAGATGTTGCTTGAGTAAAGAAGATAGTGGTTTATTAAAGCATCTGCATTATCCCACTTGCTATTAGTTACTACTTTTTGAGTGGCTTTCCAACTACTTCTGTGCGGGATTCCTGTAATATAGAATGTCCTCATGCAAGTACATGCCAATTTTTGTAAACATTTTTTGTTCTAAAGGGTTAGTGAGCAATATCAAAGAAAAGGTTCTTGCATGTGTTATTTAGACACATATCAATTTTAGGAAACCATTTTTCTCCCATTACATGGCAAAAATGCCTAGATTCACTTTGTTGGTATCAATAGGCAGCAAGATGAGGGAAGAAATATATTTGTGAAGAGGAAGTACAAATGCTACTGTCCAAAAACATTTGGAGAGTTTAATATTCTTCTCCTGATTGTAATAAGAAACTCAAAATGTAGAAGACACCAAATAGGTGGGGCATTTATTTCCTATGACCTATGTCAATTTCAGTTCAATTCCTAAGGATGATATTCTCAATGTGTAAAAATAAAATGATGTGTTATTTTAAAATGGTGTTGACTGAAATTTATGAACATATGTCAAATATCCATTTTTTCTAGAATTTGAAATAGAACCAGTGGCAATATAATCAATTTATGAATTTCACATCCAATCATTGGATGTTAATCAAAAGTACAACACAGTAATATTTTTGAACCGATAAACAATCTTAGTCTTACTTCAAACCTACTCCTGTGTATGTGGGTTCTTGGAGGTATCTACTAAATAATGTGTGGATCTGTAATGTCCCTATCCAGGACCTTACTCACTTTGCTTAAAACTCCTAATTAGAATTTGGATTTCTAATGCTTGTTGTGATATTATTTAAGTTTTCCTTGCTCCTTACTAATTAATATTGTAATGAATTGGTTATCCTTCCCCTTCTCTCTCTCTCTCTCTCTCTCTCTCTCCTACTATCTCCCCTTCCCCTTCTCTCTCTCTCCTACTCTCTCCCCTTCCCCTTCTTTGTCTCCTACTTTGTCCCCTTCCCATTCCCCTTCTCTCTCTCTCTCTCTCTCTCTCTCTCTCTCTCTCTCTCTCTCTCTCTCTCTCTCACCTTCTCTCTCTCTCAGCCCCCGCCACCTCCTCACTCTCTCTCTTCCTCAATGGCCACCCATGAACTTTTTAAATGGCTGATTAATTTCCTTTGCTTCTTTCAATGGCCATCCATGATTTTTCTGCAATCTTCCAACCTTTCGTATATAGTCGTAAAATACATATTAATATATTATACATATGAAATAATATATAATATATGATATATAATGTAACATTTAATATTAATATATATTAAATAATATTTAAAATGTAAAATATATATTATATATTATTTAATATATAATATTATATATTATATATAATCTAATATATATCTAATATATAGTTTTTGATATTAATATATAATTAAATAATATTTAATGTAAAATGTATATTATGTAATATTTAATATATGTAATATATAATCTAATATATAGTTTTTAATATTAATATATATTAAATAATATTTAATGTAAAATGTATATTATATAATATTTAATATATAATTGATATTATATAATATTTAATATATATAATATATAATCTAATATATCATTTTTGATATATAATATATCATATGAAGGATGGAGAAATGGGAGGGAGAAAGTGGAGGGAAAGTGAAAATTCAAAATTCTACCATCATTTTCAGGTACTTGAAAATATCGGGTACCCGATTAGGCTCGATATTGCTTTGTGCACCAAACCTACATGGTCAACTATTGAAATGACTCAAAAATGTGTTTTTCCCTTGTTTCTCTGAGTTCCAGACTTTGACCATGTAGCTGACGACTTTTTTTTCACTCGAATTTGATAAAATGAAAAGGGTATCTTAAGGAGATTATTAGCTTTCTATCGATATAATTGCTGTCAAAATTTGAATTCGGTAAGTAACTATTAGTTATTTTCTAATTGAGTTACCTCTAAAGTGTTGATTTATATATTGATTGAAAAATGACTATAACTTTCAGATGGTATAACATTTTTTAAATCCAAAAAATGAGTCACATTCTATGCTTTGCCTACTATAAGGAAATTTTTTTTTTGAATTTTGTAAAGTTTTGAATGAGTTAAGGTGGTCAGACACGAGAGTTTTTTTATTCTGAAAATGTTGTAGCAGAAAATTCATAATTAATTATTTTTTTTGGAATAAAATTACATAAAAATATGCATCACATCCAGGCATGAGTCTACTACTTATATATAAAATTTTATAATAAAATATTATCATTTGATTATGATTAAGGTGGTTAGACATACACCTACTTCTTATTTTTTTCCAGAAATTTTTGTACTCCTGCATTGAAATCTATACTTTTGACCAATCATACTAAATTTTTTTCAAAAAAGGCCTAGTAGTTTAGAAACTACATTCGATTTTCTATAGATTCTATTCTTACAACTTTTTGATATTAGGTTGATAGCTAGTTGAAATTTTCACGTCAAGTTGACTAACCCTAATTTGCTGATTTTTCATTGCCACTTAAGGGCATAGTTTGGCCCCTCATGATCTTGCACATACCCACCTAGAAGACATGTTTGAAGGAGATAAACAAGAAAAGAATGCGCACAAAAAGACATGGAAGAAAAGGTATAATACATTGGAGATGCTACCTAAGGAAAACATAAGAGCCTACAATCAAAGGATTTATGAAGTAGTTGCTGGAATCAGAAATAATGGTGGAGAAATTTTAGAAGAAGACATCATGGATAAATTGATGACTACATTGACTCTAGAATATGAAAACAAGATAAACATCCTTGATGAGACTATGCAATTTTCAAAAAACTTTAAAAGAGAAACTTTAATCAGCAAGATTGCTACATTTGAGATATCAAGTTTGAAGACTGAGTCTAAAAGTGAGACAACCTTCAAAGCTTCGGTCCATGGTAAGAAATATATAAACACTTTTAGTAATTTTGATGATGATGATGAAGAGAAAACACTAGATGATTTCATTGCTATGATTGCTAAAAGAGAAAAGAAAGGAAAGGGGAAATATGAAGGTCAATTGTTGTTTAAATGCTTTTCATGTAACAAGATTGGTCACTTTGCATTTAATTGTCCTACAAGAGTTAAGAAGTACAAAAATAACTACAAGCCTAAGTATACAAAGGAATGCTACTATGCTGGAGATGGAGTATTAGATGAAGAATCAACGGAAGAGGAAATTTGATTCATTGCTCTTGAAGATGAAAAGGATTAAAAAAAAATAGTAGTTTAGAAACTATATTCAGAGTATTACAACTCTTGTTCTTGTCGCATCTTAAAATTTTGAGTCTAACTATCTTCAATTTCTCATTGAAGTTCAGAGTTTGCTGATTTCAGAAAAAAGTGGCATCTTATACCTCCTTTTTGGTCCCCCATCTTTGTGCACTTACCCCTGTAATCACCTAAAAATGGACAAAGATCAAATCAAATAAAATCAAGGACATAATTGAAGTAATTGAATCACAATGCATAATTAGCCAATCAAAATGAAAATCAAGTCTTAATTCGAGATCAATCAAAATTGAGAGCATTTTAATCAAGTGCAATCAAATCAAAATACAATTAAATCAATTAACTGTATAGTCTTGAATTAAATCAAATTCAACCCATTCAAGGGGTACATGGCTAAAATAAATCAATTAAATCAATTAATAAATCTCAATTACTCTCAACAATCACCAAAGGGAGGAAATTCAATCAACCAATAAGATTTAAGGAAAGACATTCACATAGATCAAGCCAAATTGAATCTCAATCACTCAAAGTGAGAAAGAATCTTGTCCATTGATCTTGTCTACTTGTCCCAAGCTTTGAGGACACAAACTTTGCATTGTCTTCAAAGGGTGGAACCAAGGACTCAACCAAGGCTTAACCATGATCAACTACACTACACCCCTTGCCATTGGGAAAATCTATAAAAGGAAGACCAAATTCCTTCATAATCATCAACCACATATTTGAGAATTGCATTGAACCTCTTGCAATTTGAGTTTAGAAAGGCATTTGAGAGCTTAATTAGCATTTATTTGATATAATTGTTAGTGTTAACTTGTTTATCATATCATTCTCATTCTAGGACTGTCATTAATGGAAGCTTTTTGAGAGCTTTGCATTAACATTCTTAATTAGAGAGCCATAGGATGCCCAATTAATCATTAATTTGCTAAATAGTTTTCTCTATTGCTTTGTGGTTTATTTAGTTACTATTTTCATTTATTGATTAACCTAAATTCTATGAAGGTACATTCTCTTGTACACAAAATGGTGCCCATCGTGGGGCTCTAAGCCTCATTTCATAATTTTCATCATATATTGTATGCTTGTATTTTCACTTTTCTGTGAATATTCTACAAAAAACAAGTGAAGTCACGCGCATAGAAGATTCATTCACACATACAGTCATTCTAATGATGCTTGAGATCTTTGTTCTGACGCCTACTAGTTGATAACTTACACCTGGTTGATAACTTCTCTTTGTCTTAAATTCTTTCCAGTCACTTGCAAGTTGGATGCTCACGCCTGTGAGATAAATTGTTCAGCCTTTGCGCGTAAAGTCACGCCTATGACTTAAGAAGTGTCACCTAGCTATTATTCGTTACTGCCTATGATTGACCTTTGCTACACAATTTATAGAGATAGTCATGCCTACTATTTGCTAATTCACACCTAGTATTGTTAAATTGTCCCTTTAGACAAATCATTTTATGCAATTTTCAATACTCTTTACGCTTAGCAATAAATTGTTTACGCTCAATTAACTTTTGATGTCACCCATGTCACTGGAAAGTTACGCTCGCTATCATTAAAGTTACGCCTACTAATAATTTGATCACGCATATTAGCTGGACAATGTTGCTTTCTTTCTGTTGTCTTAGTTTGTTATTAGATTGATCAATTTAATTATCCAACTCTCTGTCTATATGTTTTAACTGTAAATGAGCAGGCACAAAAAGGTCCAAAAGCCAGAAAGTAGGTTTAATCAAGAAGAAAAGGTGTTAGCTAAAAGGATCAAGAAGGAAAACATTACACACATCAAGGCTATTCTTGAGACAACACAAGAGGAAGAAAATCAGGTATAGCAAAACTATCTTGCAATTGTTGAAGCTTATAAATCAAAATTTGTATCTCTCAATTGGATTTTTAGTCCTTAGCTCAAGTTTTTCCTTAAAAATTTTCCAATAAGGTGCTTAATGTTCATACATAATTCTTTGCTTCATCAATTTTGATTTGGTTTCCCCTCATTGTGTTTGTTGGTGTTGACTAACTTGCTAGTGGATAAGCACACTTGGAAGGAGCTATTGCCAAGGTAAGGATAAAAATAATGAAATCACTCAAAAATGCCCCTAACTTCAGTTAGCTACAAAGAAAAGGTAAGCCTCAACTAGTCAATTTTTTCCCTTAACTTGTGGCATTGGTGCATTTCAAAAATCTAGTAATTAAGAAAGGTTAAGAAATCCTACACATAAAATCAAAGCCCCTTGTTTGTGGAAGAGATTAGAAATACTCAAATCCCTATAGTTAGTGGGTGAAATCAATTGAACATTGCTAATTGTGTTTGGGAACTAAAGGAAAAGTTATGGATATGCTCTTCACCTTTTGGTGAACCAAATTACCAAAAGCTTGACCTTAATTCCATTTCCTTTCTTTAAAAATGAACATGCTAGAACATTAGTGGGCTCACCTCCCAAGTTTTCCTTAACGAGGTTGATGAGAGGGACAACCCAAAGTGGGATATGCTTGCTTTTGCTGCGAGAATCTAACCCACTATAAAATGAAATGCATGCATCCTTAATGGGGTGTGTGATAAAAGGATTTTAAATTTTCAAATTTCCTCTAGTACTCCTCACGGATTATGCAAAATCATACCTTGGTGCGTGTGGGAAGCCCCGTAACATACTTGGGGGATGAAAGTTTAAAGTTCATTTTGAACAGAATTCATACTAAATCCTTGGTAAAATAGAAAGACCACCTTTTAGAGCCATGTTTATGAACCAAATCTTGTGCTAGGTAGGTGCTTGAAGTGTCTATTTGTGCAAAACCTATGGCAACATTCTTCAAATCAAACATTTTGTGTTTAAGTGGGTAAAAAGAGACAAGTGAATGCGTGGTTGTTGTGTTTGAAATACATAGACAAGTGAGGGATATCCATTGAAAAGTCATCTTATATTTTTAAATCTCTTCAATATAAAATCAACAATTCTTGAATCAAGGATCATTCCAAATCGAACCCTTATTGGATGCCGATTTTCACATGGTCCCACACACATAGGGTATCATTACAAGGTGATAGCACTCTTGTTGCAAATGAAGGACAAGAAGTTGAATACCAAAGTCTTTTCAAAGAACCAAATCAAGAGGAAATTTTTCCAAATCTATTTGAACAAAGACTTGAAGAGATGGATAGAAATTCAGCATATCATAATCACAATACCAACAATGCCAACCATAATTCTAGAGAAACACTTGAAGAAAAGGTTGAGAAGCTTTCCCAAGACCTAGAATTCCTAGAGGTTATGGAGAAATTGATAGATAGGGATAAGGAGAACTTTTTCCTAAGTCTAGCCCAAAATGGAGTAAAGCTTCCTTATGATTTTGATATTGACCAACTCAAGAAAGACCAACAGCAAGATGACCCCATGAATGTTATGACTAGGCAGATTAAGGCCTTCCAAGAAAAAATTGATACCACGAAGAAGAAAGCTAAACCTAAGGCCTTTTCCATAGAAGCTTTGTGTCCTTTCCCTTTCGACAAAAGCTTAGTTATGGTATCTTTTCCTTTCAATACCATTTTTCCTAAATACGATAAGTACATGGGTAAAACAGACCCATAGGATCATCTAAGAGAGTTTTGCACCCTAAGCATAGAGTTCATGCACAATGATACATATTTAATGAGATGTTTCCCTAGAAGCTTAGGAGGGCCTGCAATGGAGTGGTTTTCAAAACTACCCCAAGGCATCAAGACCTTTGAGGAGCTAGCCTCCAAGTTTGTAACCCATTACTCTTATAACATTGAGCATTAGATCACAATGCTCAAGTTGTGTGATACCAAATAGAAAGATGGAGAGTCCTTCTTAGGATTCCTACAAAGGTGGAGGACCGTTTTCGCAAGGTATCCACGAAGTATCCCTGAGAAAGAGAAGATGGAGATCTTCACCAACAATTTGACCACATAAATGAATTATAGATTACAACTTCAATGTCCCCCAACATTTGAAAAACTCATCAAAAATGGGATCAAGATTGAAGACGTTTTGGTCAAGAGAGGTGAGATCAAATTAGTTAAAGATAACAACAACAACAACAATAATAGCAGCAATAACAATAATTATGTACCTAAGTATTTCAATAATCAAGGGTCGAATAATAAAAATGATAAATCTAAATCTTGGATGAAGAATAACAACAAAAACCTTGTGAATGATGGAGTTGTGGAGGCCCACAACTTGAAGTCGACCCCTTTTATCCTACCATATGGAGCTAATTCTTCAAATAATGTTAATCAGTCAAACAAAGCTCCATTTAATTCTGATAATTCCAATAACAATTCCAACGCTTCCAACAATAAAGCTTGGGATAAGTCAAAACCCTCCTCCAATTATACTAAAAATAAATTCACCTACTTAGGTGAACCTTTGGAGAATGTACTAAGGACCTTGGTTGCCAACAATGTCATCACATTACCCGATATACGAGACTATGAACCTCAAGTTAAGCCTCATTGGTGGAATGATGCCCATCAATGTGAATATCATCAAAATAGAGGTCATCCCACAAATGAATGCATGCTACTAAAACACTTGGTGCAAGATTTAATTGACAATGGAACCATTAAAATTGAAGGGCCTCAAAATAATGAGGATCATACGGCCTTCAAGAACCCCTTTTTGAATCATGAAAAGGGTGAGTCATCTAATACTAATAAAAATTAGAAAAAAGGCAATGAGAAAGTCAACTTTTCTCATACTTATGATAACACAATAAATACTCTAAGAGAAGAGGATCAAACCATAAATGTTATCATAGTGAAGGATAAATCAAGAGAAGCATCATCAAATGTTGTCACTAGGGGGAAAGAATAAAAAATTGTCCTACCTACCAATGCTCCAAAGATTGTATTATCAAACCAAGCCTCAACATCATCATCAAAATAATATAACTTGGTTGATCAATTACGAAGAACTCCTGCTCAAATCTCTATTCTTGAGCTGCTCAAATTGTCACCAATTCATAAGGATATCTTGGAGAAGGCCTTATTGGAAATAAATGTGCCTCTAAATTTGGAGGTAGACAAGTTTCAAAATATGGTAGGACACCTAATTGCACCTCATTGCCTATCATTTTCCGAACAATATGACATGTCCCTCAATCATCCTCAAAATCTTCCCTTACACATAGAAGTGTTGATCCATAAGCATAGGGTGAAAAGAGTCCTTATAGATGGAGGAGCTGGCCTAAACATTTGTACCCTTAGCTTGGTAAAAGCCCTAGGATTTTTTGAGGAGGCTATTGACCCTAAGAAAAAGATAACCATAAAAGCCTATGATGATGAAGAAAGAGCCTCAAAAGGAGTCATAGTATTACCCATAAGGGTTGGTCCCATGCAAAAAGATCCCATATGCCAAGTGTTGGACTTAAAGTTGACATACAATATATTGTTAGGAAGGCCATGGATCCATGAAATGCAAGCCATTCCTTCAACTTATCATCAATGCCTAAAATTCCCATATCTAGGGCAAGAGATAATGGTAAGTGGAGATCCAAATCCATTCCAATATTGTAATAATGTCAAGCCTATCAATGGCTCCTTGGTTCCACACAATGCTGAAGGGTCTATACCCAATCAAATGGAGCAAGGTTAAAGTTCTAAGAACATTCCTTTGTTGAAAGGAAAAGAAAAGATGGAAGAAGAGATTGTTGTTGAAGACACACCAAAACTCATTAACCTAACTACATCGACTAAAGGAAAAGAGAAGGTTAATGAGGATAACGTTATTAAAGAATCAAAAGAAGATCACGCCAAAGCTACCCAAGTGTACACTAAAGAGGCCCATTATAAAAAGATGGACCAAATCATGAAATTTTTTGATAAGCAATGTAAGATCAAACAAAAGGGAGTAGGCGAATACTCCTTATCTATGATGGACCTACCTTTATCACCCAAGTCCTTTGGAAAAACTCAAAATCTACCTCATAGATATAATGATAACTTTGTGAGGGCAAGCACATCATCCACCATGGATGAAGAAGACAATGAAATTCTAAACTGGTTATACAAAGATGAAGAATCAAGTGCTCATGTCAAACATATCCAAAATGTAACCATTCCCACACATCAATATGAAAAAGGGTTTTCAATAATGCAAAAGATGGGTTACAAAGGTCAAGGACCTTTGGGTACAAAGAATGAAGGGCTAATTGAACCCATAGAATTAACATGGCGAGATTCCAAGGAGAAAATAGGTTTAGGGTATCTTGAAGAAGGATACACCCAAAAACATTACCCCAAACTTCATGATCAAATATTACAATTAGAATCTCATAGTGATAATGATTCTAATGAATGGGAATGGGAAACTTTATCTGATGATTCATGCCAAGATAAGGGTATTGATGTCATTCATACCTATGCTTCTACCAAAAATAAAGGACCAATAATAGAATCAAGTACAAATCAAGCATCTAGTTCTAGTCAAGTGATCCTAAATGATGTGCCAAGCATAGAAATAGAGATAAATCAATGGGTAGGTGAACCATACGTTCCTTCATGGAGACCTACTATGGAAGAATCAAATGTTAGGTTTAATCCACATGATTTTTATCCAATAGAAACCCTAGAGGAGTCTAGTGAGGGGGACTTTGATCCTTCTTCTTTAGAACATTTAGAGGAAGCCCATGTTTGAGATTTTCAACATAGAATGTATGAACCATCCAATAATGAGATATACACCCTAAACCCAATCGAAACAAACCCAAGTGTTGACCCATTAACTCTCATCCGTTCGAACCTAATTGAATGGAATGCCATTGAACCAACTACCTTGCCAATTTTCTTAAATGACAACATGGTGTCCCAATACCTCAACGCGGTTGAACCTTCTTCTATTAGAGAATATCAAGAAGAAATGATCAAAGGGAGCATCCAAACTTCTAATCTAAGAAAAAATGAAAAAAATGAAAAAAATAGAAAAGGAAAAGAATTGAGTGTTGAAAACCACATGGTGGCAACATTAGATCCAAAAGAAAGAAAAGAAGAAATAAAGGATGTGTCCAAAGGTGAAAACCCAATTGAGGCACCCAAGGAAGGGAGTTTGGATGTTCTACCAGAACATTATGAAGAAAGATCTCCTATCTTAATTGAGCCAACAGAAAAGATAAACATTGGATTAGAAACAGAGCCAAAGATCATCCACCTAGCGGCATCCCTATCTAGCGAAGAAAGAATAGAATTCATTAAGTTCTTTAAAGAAAAACAAGTTAACTTCACATGGTCTTATGATGATATGTCAGGTTTAGACCCAAATCTGATAATGTATCATCTAAATATCAAGGAAGGATCCAAACTTGTTAAGCAAAAGCTAAGGAAGATGCATCCTCATATAGCACTACTTGTCAAAGTGGAGTTAGAAAAACTATTGAAGGTGGGATTTATAAGGGCCATTGATTATGCACAATGGATCTCAAATATAGTTCTAGTATCAAAAGCAGACAAATCCATTAGAATCTGCACAGATTTTAGAGACTTAAACTTGGCATGTCCTAAGGATGATTTCTCTCTTCCAAGTATTGATGTCATTGTGGGCTTAACAGTGGGACACTCCATGTTTTCACTCATGGATGGATTTACTGGATATAATCAGATAAAGATAGCACTAGAAGACCAAGATAAAACTGCCTTTACATGTGCACGGGGTACTTTTTGCTGGAATGTCATACCTTTTGGCTTGAAAAATGCCAGAGTGACCTATCAAAGAGCAATGACTACAATATTTCATGATATGATGCATAAATTCATGGAGGATTATGTGGATGACATACTAGCTAAATCACATTCTAGAAAAGAACACCTACCAATTTTGGCAAAATTTTTTGAAAGGCTAGAAGAATTCAAAGTGAGAATTAACCCAAAGAAATGTGCATTTGGAGTCCAATCTAGCAAACTACTAGGCTACTGCAAAAGGGATAGAGGTGGATCCTGCTAAAGTAAAGGCTATCATCGAAATGGAAGCACCTAAAAACATTATTCAGATGAGATCTTTACAAGGAAGGATACAATCCATCAGGAGATTTATCTTCCAATTAGCTGAAAAATATCTTAATTTCACCCAACTTTTGCATAAAGACACAATATTCAAATGGGATGAAAAGTGTGAAGAATCCTTTAATCTATTGAAGAAATATCTCATGAATCCACCAACCTTGATGCCACCTATCAGAGGCAAGCCCTTGATCTTATACATTTCAGCAACAAAAAATTCATTGAGGGCACTTTTAGCACAAGAGGATGAAACAGGAAAGGAGAAGGCAATTTACTACATTAGTAGAACCTTGGTCAAATACGAGCTGAACTATACATTCATGGAAAGGGCATGCTTGGCTGTAGTTTTTGCTTGCCAAAAATTACACCATATTATGCTAGCCCACGAGATAAGGCTCATTGCCAAAATTGACCCTCTAAAGTATCTACTTAGTAAAACAACATTGAATGGAAGGCTAGCAAAGTGGGTGATGGTACTAAGTGAATTCGACATAGAATATGTTGATAGAAAATCAATCAAAGGGCAAGTCATTGCTAACCAATTACTAGAAGCACCACTTCAAGATGATCACCCTATACAAGTGGAATTCCCAGATTCAGAGATTGTGAATGTTGAGGCAAAAACATGGCAACTTTATTTTGATGGTTCCTACACTCATCATGGATCAGGAGTAGGCATACTTCTAATTACTCCTCAAGGCTCTACTATCCCTAAGTCTTACAAATTGCTATTCCCATGTGCCAATAATATAGAAGAATATGAAGCCTTGGTTATTGGAATCAAGTTGGCATTAGAATTAAAAGTGACAGAACTAAAGGTGTATGGAGACTCACAATTAGTCATAAATCAAGTCAATGAGGAATATCAAACAAAGGATGACAAATTGGTACCCTACAAAACCATGATGGACAATCTTAAGAAGTATTTCATACTTATTACATTTGAGCAAGTGCCAAGAGAAAAGAACAAAGCAGCGGATGCAATGGAAACTTTGGCTTCACTTTTGCAAATGCCTGATCAGAGTGCTAGATATGAGTTCTTGGTAGAAGAAGTGGATCAACCCGCGTATGACCCTACCCACCATTATACCATTTTCTTGTTAACTACAAATGAATCACCTTGGTATGGACCTATTTACACTTACTTGAAAGATCAAATCCTTACCATAAACCAAACCAGGAATCAAAAGAAAAGCTTCATTCGCCAAGCCGCCCGATACACCATAGTTTCTGACACATTGTATTGAAAATGTCTAGACGGAATGCTCCTTATATTTTTAGAAGAAGAGGAATCAAACTTCTCCTTTCGAGAAATCCACGAAGGAATTTTTGGGTCACACTCGAACGGATTAACCTTAGCTAAGAAACTTCTTAGGATAGGATATTTTTGGCCTAAGATGGAGAAAGACACTTGTAACTTTGCCAAAACTTGTAGAAAGTGTCAATTCCATGGGAACTTGATACATGTACCTGCACAAGAGCTTCATCCAATGACAACACCTTGGTCATTCTATCAGTGGGATCTAGACTTAATAGGCATGATTTATCCACCATCCTTGAATGGTCATAAATTCATCATCACAGTAACTGAGTACTTTACTAAGTGGGTGGAAGTTGTACCCCTATCAACTGCAACAGGAAAGAAGATATCTTTGTTTATCCTTAATCATATTATTTGTAGATATGGCATACCTCATGCCATCATAACGGATAACGTAAAACATTTCAAGAACAAAGACCTAAGGGAATTATGTACTAAGTTTCACATGATTCATCATTCTTCTTCAATCTATTACCCTCAAGGTAATGGATAAGCCGAAGCAACAAATAAAAACATCTTGAAAATTTTGAAGAGAATGGTGGAAAATTCAGGTAGAGATTGGCACATTAAAATAAACCTGACCTTGTGGGCTTACAGAACAAGCCTAAGGATGCCAACATGAGCTACACCTTTTTCCTTGGTCTTTGGAATAGAAGCAGTTTTTCCTTTGGAGGTAGAACTTCTATCTTTGAGGATATCTATGCATGGTTTGATAAATGAGGAAGACTATAGGATTGCTAGGCTGCAAGAACTAGAACTCTTGGATGAGAAACATAAGCAAGCCTTTGATCATTTGAAGGTGTACAAGAATAGAATGTCAAGGACTTACAATAAACACATCAAGCCAAGAACATTTCAAATAGGTGACCTAGTTTTGTGAGAAAATCCCAAGAATCAAGCAGAAAGGGAAAAGAAAGGAAAATGGGAAGCAAACTGGTTAGGACCATTTCTCATTGTTGAAAATTTTGGGACCGACACCTACAAATTAGCAAATTGTGATGGAGAAGAGCTATAAGAACCTATCAATGGCATACATCTAAAGAGGTTCTATACATGAGTTAGATGAAAGAGTATAAAGAGTATCAGATGAAGAGCATCATATTTAATGTACATAGTTCAAAAGAGATCCTGAAAATATCAAAAACATTTGAAAAGCATAAAAGATAAAAAATAGTGGAAAATTGAGCATGAAGAAAGCAAAAAAATTCATATATGATCCTCAAAAAGATGTTGTCTTGGTGAAAACCTAGAAAATAGGCACCTTGATGATATGAAAACCAAAAAAAAAATTGAAAAAAAGAAAAATACAAAAAAATCAAGAAAAGTGCCTTGGTGAAAACCTAGCAAATAGGCACCTTGGTAGCAAAAAAAGAGAAAAAGCTTTAAAAATAGAAAAAAGAGCTAGATCCATTCAATCAGTGAGAACCTCGTAAACAGGTGCCATTGAAAGTCCAATTCAATCGCATACCTAGAAGATCACCTTGTAAATATTGCATTCGCTAGCATTTGTATATATTGCATAATAAAACCCCACAGTTGCATTTGCAAGTACCTCAAGATTTTGGTCACCTAATCGACAAATTGTCCTAAGTCCCACAAATGAAATCAATATCAAACTGGGGGAAATCTACTCAAGAGGAGAAAGGATTCATCAAAGCAAGCTTTATTCAATTAGAGAATCAATCCATCACACTCGAAACAGGAACACTTAATCAAATCTACATCCCAATCCAATTTGAGCCTAAAACGCAAAATTTGATCCAAGAACTGAAATGACCTTACCTTTATCAGGATTAAAAGTATGAAATGGATGGAACTACACTTGAAATATGGATTTGAAAAACATTACAAAATTTTCTAAGTGTTGACTCAATTGATGAAATCATTTCTTTCTAGTGAATCGATGAAAGTTTTAGACTAGACAAGCTATGATGAAAGGATGATATTTTTCCTAATTTCTGAATGACTGTCTTAAAATCAAAGTTTTAAATCATGTATTATTTGTCTAAGGATGTGATCATCAAAGAATCATTGAGGACTTGTACATAGGATAAAACTGAGATTTTTGCTTGTTTATGCAAACGGATACCTTGGCTATTTTGATCTTCCATATCATAATATCAAAATCCACTTGCAACATAGAATCTGACAAAATCATTATTTGCACTCTCATGATTGGATTCAATCAGTGATAGTCATACTGAAGAGACTGATGGGAAAGCAAACAAAGAGGCAAAAAAGTATTCACATCATCACAGTTGAACTAGTGATGGTTGTACTAGAAAGGGATTCCAAAAATGCTCAATGATGATTATAAGCTCCAAATCTTGAATAATGACAGTTAGCTGCATACATCTTAGGTTAAGTGCATTGTATATATTGTTTTGCCTTTCTTAGCTTAAATTGCAAGGGGGTACACTAATAATCTTGGTGAGTCAAAACATTAATGAAATGGGGGGTTCAATTCAAACGTCTTATTCCTTGATTTCAATCAATAAAAGTGAGATTATCTTTTGCATTCATGCATAGCATTAATCATTATTCATTATCCATATATGAGAAAAGAAAGAAAAAATATTCATTACTCATACAACATTTGCATACATGTAATTAAGGATAGAATTCCATACATTCGAAGACCCAAAACATAGGGGCATTCATATCCACATTTCCATAAAACACTTTGCATGCATACATTGAAAAATGGAGAAAAACATGTCATAAATCCATACATCAATGCATCCATCTATCTATATCATAAAAATAAGATACATTGCATCCATAGCATAATCACAAGTAAATGCATCATAAACATGATATAGCTACATATAAGCATAATCTCATAATCAACTCATCAAGAGAATCAAGGAAGTATATCATCATATAAAGTGTTCATCAAATGATCCAGTACATCGGTATATCAAGATACAATGTCATGAAAGTGATACATCAAGAGTTCTGATCAATAAAAACAACATGAAACGTGATACAAGTGACATCAACAATGAGTAACTCTGTCATAAATCATCAAGAACCCATAGCAGCACCCGATCCATCCCCATCACCCAATCCATCTGGACCTCTGCCATCCTATCTATCCTGTGAGGGAGGAGCCTGAGAAGTGCTCGCTACACTCTGTCTCTGAACCATCACTGTCATGAACTATTTCATCAAGGTAGCAACCTGATCTAATCTTCCCACAATAGTGGATACATCTATCCTCAATGACTGTACCTCTCATGCTACAACATCAATACTAGGACCAGCATGTGAATTATGTCCCCTATCCTATGGCTGTTGAACCTATGGAGGCACCTGCGGTGTCATAACCTGATCCTACTGAGCTAAAGCAACCCTCTATAATTGAACTAATTGATCCAATCCACCAGGAATATGTCGAGCAACATCTACATGTCCCTGTCACTACTATCACTGCTATCTATGAGCTATCTGATGTCTATCCACTGCTACTCTAGGGCGTACCTCAGTTGCATCATCCTATCCTCTAGCTCTAGCTCTAGCTCTATCCCTAGTAGGTCCACCTCTCACCTGTGCTCTACCAATAACCTAAGGCCCTCTCTATCCTCGCCATCTCCTATGTCTCCTACCACCGCCATCACCATCACCATCATCCCCACCGCCATCATCATCTCTCTCATCCTGGCTTGGGATAGGCTCTACTAGATCAGTAAATCAAGGAAACCTATTACGAGCCCACCAGTCTCAAAACTCATGAGACATACTAGCATCAACGATACTTGCAAGCATCTCTCATCTGCAATATGCCATACCAGCAATTTGATCACATGCAAAGTGATAATCAATTAGAGGACCCCACATCAATCATTCTACCTGCACATGAGCATATAAAGTTGCACCCTGTGGCATATCTTGTACTCTACCATACTAGCAAGACACTTGACCAAAGCAGAAACACTCAATCATAGTAGTAGCCCTGTCGATCATCCAACAAGGAGCAAACATATAGGGAAGCTCATCATCGTCCTCCCTCCAGCTCTCACAACCAATATATGGTTGCCACTGAACCTGATCAAGATCATCTATCTGTCAGCACCAATCTGTCAGCGCCAATAATCAAGCTTGCCCACCTATAGAGGTCCACCTTCCATGGAAGGTGAAATCAGCCACAATGTCCCTCAATAGATCCAACTCAATTTTATGAGAAATATAAAAATAATGCTTAAAAAATATTTTCTTGCAAGAGATAATTATTGAGGTTGAGGCTCCAAAGGAATCCAAAAGGGATATGACATTATATTCAACATCTAGAAATGAACAAGGAGAAGTGGTTGCACATATTTCTACATTGCTAACAAATAAAGATGATAATGATATGAATCCTCATATTATCAAGTGTTCGGGTTAAACTTGGGAAAGTAGACAAAATGAGAAGTGTCCACATTGGATGCTACTAAAGAAACCATAAAGTTAAGAATTTAGAAAGAGAACAAGTCTAAGCAGTATCTAAAGGAACATTTGGCTCACTATGGGAAAAAATTTAATGACTTGGATATCCCCTAGCTTCCTAGGTTACAAGGACACTAGCATGGGTCCACTACTTCCACAGGAAAAGATTGATTCTTTTTATGCTATCAAGAAAGATATAGTAATAGATTCTTTGCTTTCCCAACATTTGGGTAGTTTTAAATTATTTTTGATTAATTATTTTTTGATTTATGAAGAAGCATGTGAAGAAAAAGGAATAATGTCAACATATACAAGCCAATGAGATAGGGGGTTTAAAAAGTTCCAAAGAAAAAATGTTTTTTTGGAAAAAAATAAAAGATATGAGTGAAGAAGGATTCAGAGAAGTTGATATTCTTGGGGAAAAAGGATATGACTTTATATAGAGTAGCTTAGATTTTATTGGAATTTAGATTGACTGTTATGGAGCAATATAGAACTGTGCTAGTAAAATGTCACTACTTCATGCTAGAGGAACACCAAGCATATGAAAAATTTGTAACTTCTAACTTGGGTGGTCATCTCTCTAAGTCAAGTTTTGACATATTGATAGTATAGAAACTATGCTCTCATAGGGGGATAAAATGGAAGAAGAAATTTTTGGCCAAACAAGAAATTCAATGAGAAAGTATTGAATGAATACAAGAATTACTTCCTACTTTGGAGGAGTTTGACTCCTATAATTGTAAAATTTGAGGCCATTTTTATGGTTAGAAAATTTATGATTTAAGATCCTTAGCTATAGTAATGTTCATTCTGCTTTCAATTTCTTAGTTTTTTTAGAAGATCATTTTGGTAAGATCATGGATTCTCTACTAGTGATTTGCTAGTACAATTTGGAGATGCAATACAATATAGTTCTTTGATTTTCAATCTAATGGAGTTGTTCTTTTGAATATCTAGTATTCTTCTTATTTTGCATCTTCCTTAATTCAAGATCGATCTAAATTTGTTTCAATCATTTTCATTTTATGAATCATTGTGCACATGGAAATGGTGTTTGTGGATTAAATGAAAGTGTGAAAAGGAATTTAGTAATAGTTGTGTGAAATTTGTTTTTATTTGTATATTTGATTGATAATTTAATATGTTAAATTAATCATATATGCTTAATGTGTTCTTGGAATTTGTTGATAGTTCTTGATTAGATATTATTGACCTTATTCATTTTCTTGTTCCCTTGATCTATCTTTTTCTATTTGCTTCAAGTAATTTTAGAATTCAAAAACTCTATGCTTTCACCATGTAACCAACACACCCCTTGTGAAGGACAACCAAATAAATAGTTAGCCATTTCAACATTGTTGAACCTAACCAAAGAGACCTTGGGAGGTCTAGGTCTCCCTATTCTTACCTCTTTCAGGAGAAGCTAGGAGGTAATGTACTTCATTTGTTTTGAGTGTGTCAAAAGGCGCATCAACAAGTCCCCTTTCTATTCTTATCTATTTTCTATGATCTTTCCACCTTCTATAGTTGGGTAGGCCTCCTCCAAACCCAACATTGTTTTGTAAGACACCCCATCTAATTCATCTTTCTTAGACATTGTATGTTAGTTTTAATGCATTCTTATTCAAGATGCATACTCTTTGTGAGTACAAAATGGTGAACGAGTGTATTTGAAAAAGATAAACATGACACATTTTGTTGGGCTAATTGGGTTGGCTTGGTACCATTTTCATTATAGAAGAGATAACTACCTACAACTATATTTCATAATTCCTCCTTTGAAGTCATAGGTTAGTTTAACTATTGGATAATGAGCTGATAGGAGTTTCGAATAGATTTGAATAAAAACTAAGAGTATTGTACACCATATATTGTTTTATACACTATTTATTTCATTGAGACTGTGAGCTATTGTAGTTGACTGTATTCTTTTGGGGTCTAATCTATTGTAGTTGTTCATTTTCTCTTTGAATCATTGTTTACAATTAATTTTGATGCAATATTTGTGCGAAGAACAAGAACAAAATGGTGAACGAGTGTATTTGACAAGATAAACATGACACATTTTGTTGGGTTGATTGGGTTGGCTTGGTACCATTTACATGGTATGACCAAATATTAAATAGTGAGCTCATGAACAATCATCCTACTACTTACACTGAAATTTTTATGTCCACTTGCAATAATAAATTACAGAGTTTCACTACAATTTCTATGTCCACTACCATTAAAATATATCACTCCTCCTCTTATATAGGCATCCTTCTCATTAAGTGTTGCCATTAAAATATATCACTCCTGCTGTTATATAATGTATATGCATATTTATTTAAAATGTCATACTTGTTGCTCTTAAATATTATTACCATTTCACTCAAATTTGCATGACATTAAAGCCAAGCCCAAAATGTATACATACGTGTAAGTATAGGAGAAGTTGGATTCTACAACTATTGAAAAAAACAAAACTATACCAATAGTAGCTTACGAGAAACTATACTTGTGCTTACCACTCCATACCTAAGCATCATAATGCTTATCAGTTTCAAGCTTCAATGAGGCTTCATACCATGCAGCGTCCACAAATTTGTATGCAACACTGATTTAGGCTGGAGGTAAACTACATGTGTCATGTAAACAACATGGTTGAATGCAATCTCTTTTGCACATTTTCAAGAGTTTTCCCACCAATACAAGTGTAAATAACGCATTGAACGTAATCTACGAACACTGTGTGGTATGAAATCTCGCTGAAGCTTGAAATATATCACTCCTCATGTTATTGTAAAAATTAAATTCAAATATTTCTCAAAACATTTATTCTTGTAGAATTAAGATATCATTATCTCAATAATAAAATAATCTTGCATAATAGATTTTGAATCACATTAACACACACCCATATTGTTCTATAGCATAGCTCATTTTAGAAGTGTATGGCTTGACTATGCACATGCATAATTGTAGATGAGGATCAATAATAGGGTGTTAGGCATTGCTTAGATCCTTTGGATCTAACCCCATCTTTTCCTTCCTTGTAGGTTTTGGATCATACAAGAGCATACTGGATTGAAGCCTGGGTCAACACTTCATTACTTCAAGCAATGTTTAGTACCTTCATTATTTATGTTCATCCACTTATGTATGTTTGCATTCATTCATATTCTTCTGAAAGCTAATCTTTATGAGCTCAAATTCAAAATTGTATGCGTATTATTTTATTACTGATGTCCCTATTTTATTACCAATGTCCCTATTTGATCTAATAGCATCAATATAACAAATAGAGCACCGACCAATCAAATAGGGACATGGGGTGCTCAAACAATAAGCTCATAAAACAATATATTTAGTCTTAATAAAATCTTATAAAACAACATATATTGTGTGAAGTGTTTGATCTCTCTTTATTTGTTTTGGTGTTGATATTCACTATGTGGTCCACCCCGTTTATGATCATTTCATGGGGAAATATTTTGATGGCTCACGGGCTACAAGCTAGGGCATCATACATTGTTCATGAGCTCATTGTTTAATACCGGCATTGTTTACATCTTTTCATTTGGAATGTTTGATGACCCGCGAGCTTTGAGAGCTAGGGAATCATTTCTATTACCTTCAAGGCATTGTGTGAAGTGTTTGATCTCTCTTTATTTGTTTTGTTGTTGATATTCACTATGTGGTACTCCCCGTTTATGATCATTTCATGAGGAAATATCTTCATGGCTTGCGAGCTGCAAGCTAGGGCATCATGCATTATTTATGAGCTCACTTTTTGAGCATGTCATGTCCCTATTTAATTGGCTGGTAATCAAACAGTGAGCTCATAAACAATGCATGATGCCTAAGCTCACATTCAAAATAGTAAGTGTATTATTTTATTAAGACTAAATATATTGTTTTATTAAGATTTATTAAGACAAAGTATTTTGGGTTAGTTTTATAAGATTTTATTAAGACTAAATATATGATGTAAACTCATAATTATACTTGATATATATATACTTCAAAGGAGAAATTATGAAATATAGTTGTAGGTAGTTATCTCTTATATAATGATGGAAGAGTGAAAGGTAATGATCAATGAGGTTGTTGTTATTAGATCATACATTAACACACTTACTATTTTGAATTTGAGCTCGGGCATCATGCAATGTTATTGTTGTCATTGCATGCTTGTTGTTGTTGTGTGCATATATTGTTTTATACACTATTTATTTCATTGAGACTGTGAGCTTGGTTTTTCTCTGAGAAGTGTATGGCTTGACTATGCACATGCATAATTGTAGATGAGGATCAGTAATAGGATGCCATCCATTGTTTAGATATTTTTTATCTAACCCCCATCTCTCTTTTCTTTGCAGGTTTTGGATCACATAGGGGCACACTAGATTCATACCCGGGTCAAAAATTCATCACTTCAGGCAATGTCTAGCACCCTTATTATTTATGTTCATCCTCTTATTATTTATAATATAAATATATAAAATAAATAGAATTTTTTAATTTAAAAACTTTGGTTTAAAAATTTTGTTTGAAAGAAAATCATATAGCAAAGTTTATTTTTTTTAAATAAATGTTTTTGGGCTTTTTAAAAACCCCACCGCTCTGGCGGGCCCTCTGGCACTGCCATGCGCAGTACCCTGGGTACTACGCACGATAGTCCCTGAGGGGGCTGCCGTGTGGCAGTACCAGTGGTACTGTCACCGGCCTCTGAGATAGTGCGGTAGGGGACAAGGGTGTGGGGACCTACGGGAACCCCAACCCCCCCCCGCCCCCCCTTCCCCCTTTATTATGTATTTTGATATTTTATTTTATTTAAAAACTTTTTTGTTTGATAGTTATAAACTATGTTAATAATTTAATTTATTAATTTAGTTTAGTTTTTATTTATATTTGCTATTTTATTTTTTATTTAATTATTATTAAAATAATTTTGTTTGGTAATTAGCTAATTTTATTTTATATTAAATATTAATTTTTTTAAAAGTTAGTTTAAATCTAATTCATAATTTAATCCTTATGTTATGAAATGATTTTTATGAGGATATAATTGTGAATTTTTAATTTGTACTTTAAGTAATTTAAATTGGTCTATTATGTATTTACTTAGTTTGATTTTAAATTGAATTGGGTAATTATGCATTAGTTGGAATATTTACATTATTAGATGTTTTTGAAAGGTTAGATAAATTTAGTAATGTTTTTGAATGCTTATACTTGATTAAAGTATTATGTTGATATAGAAATTTTGGTCAAATTGGAATTTTATATTCTTGAATATTTAAGTGATGCAATCTTTAGCAACCTAGTATTATCGAGAAGTCTATAAGACACCCTTGGACTATTTGTTTTGGAATAATTCTTAGGGGATTGTAGTTACCTTTTACCATGTTGTTTGCCTTGCATGTGTAGTTAGGTTGCATGAGATGTTCTTACCCTAGGTGGGTTTGATCCTAGTGGTTTCTGGGCTTGCATGTTGAATCTAGTTGTAGAGATTCAAGAGTTGTGTTAACTCAAAGTTCTTTTGTTCATGTGAAACCCTAGAGTAGGTCATCTAAGTGTATATCAAGAAGTGGCTTGTGAATTGGTGCTGGAGCCTGAAAGTGGCTACCAGGAGATCCCATTACAAGTAGAGTAATAAGTGATAATTAATAAACATTGGGAATCTAAAATGAACCTAAAAAGATATTTTGTGCCTCGCCCATGCCTGAGTTCCCGATTTAGTTTGACTAGGATGGGAGTTGAGATGATGCTTGCCGCCTTTATGGACTGGAGATGGCATAGGTATTACCTTGTCTACATGAAAGGTTACTATAACCACATAGAGTCACTAGGGCGCTGGGGTCTGAAGAGACTACCAGGATAACCTTAGAGTTGGCTTGTGTGATGACACTTCTTGTATGCATCTTAGGTTTCCTATGTGTTATGTTTGCCTCTGGTAGAGTATGTTATACCTTGTACTTTTTGTATCTTTGAGTTAGAAGCTTTCAGGACCTCTTCCTTGAATTATTGTTGTTTGTTATCCAAGTGGGTTCTGATGTTATCTCCTCAGCATGGTGGGAGTGGACCGTATAGGTTCATGAGGTCAGGTGGTAGTGGTTCTTTTACCATTTGAGATTCTGACATTCGTGCACCGAGGCTGGATGATCCGTGTTGCAATTGTTTTTTCTTGTTCTTCCTTATTCTTGTGATCTTGTATCATTGTATCAGATATTCAGAGTTATCATGTGGTATTTCTTTTCAATTATTGTTTTCACATACCCTGCGACATGTGTAGTGGATGCTTATTATTATGGTCACCTTATGGTACCAATTGCATTTATGTAATCTTGCTCATGATGTTGTATTTATCTTTCAGTTGTATTCTTGGATTCATAATTATCTTTATCTTATATTAATTAATTAACTCTTTCATAATCTACATCAAGGAACCCTTGGGAGTTGTAACCTATGTTAGTTGTTTATACTTTGATTTGCTTTTGCATTGTAAACTTTGATGTTATTGTTTGTTAACTTTAAAAAAAATTATTCTACAAACTTAGTCGCATGTTTAGGTTAAGTTCTTCTGGGTTCCTTGGTGGGGCATTACAATGCCTGTACTCTTGCATTTTCTTCTGAAAGTTATTTTTCTTGTATAGTATATGGGTCATCCCACAATAGTGGGTTACACTTTTTGGCTTGAATTGACACTGACCTTCCAATTTTCAGAAAAACTTTGACATTCCGATGCATATTGCCGTTCAACTGTTCGAAATCGGAAAATGATGTAAACTAGAGTCCTTTCGGATTTTCTGTGTAGAATCTAAATATATTTTTTATTTTTTTTTAAAATTAATTTAAATCAAAATTTCTTTCTCCCACAAAAACTAGTATGTTGCTGAAAATGGCATTTTCAAAGAGTTACCATGACTGCGTAATGCATAACTTTTTTTCTATAAAAGATATCAATGTGATTCTTTCGAATATAGTTTGGTAACATCCATACTGAGGGCATCCAATTGGTTTCAAGACATTATCACATTTTTTGCATATTTTATGTATGCTCAAAGTCGACCAAGCTAGTTTTTTGACCTACTTTCACTGCGTAACGCATAACTTCTTTTGTATATATCAGATTTCAAATTTATTTTTTTTGGTAGAAAGAAGACTCTAAGATGAAGGGCATTGATATTTTTCAAAAATTTTATTATATTTTCTACTATTTTCTATTGAACGTCAAAGTCATATGTTGGAATTGGCCAAAAAACCAACATTCGTTTCATGTCAAACAACATACACCTAATGAATTCAAAACTGGTCAAGAGTATAGTCGTTAGAAAGTTGACTCAGAGCACTTTTGCATGGAATCAAGGTCATTTTTTGAATGTTTCATTTGACCCTCGCGCTTCAACCCTGAAACTCAGAAATGTGCTATTTTCTGTTGGCTTTTAACAAAAAGTCCTAGAAAGGAAGTTTCAAATGAAACTAGTTTCATTTGAAACTTCTTACTTTCATTCAAAACTAAAAAATGCTAACCCCGGGTTGACACCTGTGTCAACATCCAAGTCAAGAGAGTTTCGAATGAAAGCTAACTGGTTTTGAATGAAAGTTAAATTTAACTTTCATTCGAAACTCATGTCGGCCAATTTGGTGTTTTTTCATGATAGCGATGATCGCATATAAATATAAGAGCCATTTTCTCAATATTTTAATTTAGAGCTGCAAAATAATTCATATTTTACATATAAAAAAGACATTTGAAGGTGTATTTTCCTACATTTTGTGATATTTTAGTGGAATAATCATGCAAAGTGATGGGGAATCAGAAAAGAAGGCAAAATAAGAGTGCTCGACATTACTCACCAGAAACTAAAGAGAGATTACGAAGAGAAGCTCATGAAAGGTATCATCGTGTGAGACAAGGTGTGACCCTATCTCTCTCTCTCTCTGTGACTATATATCATAATTGATGATTAGGACATATGTTAATGAAGTTCATGTAAGCACATGATATTGCAATTTCTAATTAGACCTAGAATATATTCAATAAAGAGCATGTCTTATTAATAGCTACATATATTAGGACTTGAATAATATGTACATGTATACACTTGTATTAGTCAACTTAATCAGGCCTATTAGAGGTCTATTAGATATATTAGGGCCTAATTAAGTTAGATTGGCATATCAGTACCGACATAGATGCAACTAGACCTATAACCCAAGTAGCTTAGATGCAATTAGATCAATTGGACTTGGTACCTAATTAGACCTATTACTTGACAAAAGGGCATATTAGACATGTATTAAGACCTAGTCAAACCTATTAGGACATGTATCAAGACCTATTAGACCTATTAGGACCTATTAGAAACCTATTATGTACCTATTCTAGGACATATTAGATGTACTTATAGTATTATACATCTATTAAGACCTATTAGACCTATTACTTGACCTATTAGAGGTCTATTAGACCTATTAGACATGTGTGTATTAATACCTATCAAACCTATTAGAACATCCATGAATACCTGTTTATCTACCTATTAAGCCCTATTAGACCTATATTAGGACCTACTAGGAACCTATTATACATCTTCTAGGACATATTAGATGTACTTGCAGTATCATATACATGTATTGAGACCTATTAGACCCATTAGACCTATTAGGACCTATGAGAGGTCTATTAGACCTAGTATACATGCGTATTAAGACCTATTAGACATGTATTAAGATCTATCACACCTATTAGGGCATGTATCAAGACCTAAAGACCTATTATGACCTATTAGACCTATTACCTAACCTATTAGGAAAGTTAGTTTCATTATTCTAGGACATATTAGATGTACTTGTACAGTATTATACATGTATTAAGGCCTATTAGACCTATTAGGACCTATTAGAGGCCTATTATCTACCTATTAGATATGTATCAAGACCTATTAGACAGGTATTAGGACAAAAAGACCTATTAGACATGTACTAAGACCTATGAGACCTATTAGGACATGTGTGAAGACCTATTAAGACTTATTAGACCTATTAGGATGCATTAGTAACCTATTATACCCATTATAGGATGTATATTAGATGTACTTACAGTATTGTACATGTATTAAGACCTATTAGACCTATTAAGACCTATTAGGACCTATTAGATGTCTATTAGACCTTTTAGACATGTATTAAGACCTATTAGACATATATTAGGACAAAAAGACCTATTAGACATGTATTAAGACCTATTAGACATATATTAGGACAAAGAGACCTATTAGACATGTATTAAGACCTATGAGACCTATTAGGACATGTATGAGACCTATTAGGACATGTATGAAGACCTATTAAGACATGTATGAGACCTATTAGGACATGTATGAGACCTATTAGGACATGTATGAAGACCTAATAGACATGTATTAAGACCTAGTCAAACCTATTAGGACATGTATCAAGACCTAGTCAGACAAATATTAAGACCTACTAGATGTCTATTAGACCTTTTAGACATGTATTAAGACCTATTAGATAGATATTAGGACAAAAAGACCTATTAGGACATGTACTTTTATAGTATTATACATGTATTAAGGCCTATTAGACCTATTAGGACCTATTAGAGGTCTATTAGACCTATCAGGACCTATTAGGAACTAAACTTACACGTGTCTACTTTAATATCTTTAATAGATCTACACATGTCTACTTTAATATCTAGTAAGTATTAAACTTACTAACTGTATCTCCATTTGTAGGAGAAGGGTCATCACAAGCTCAACAAGACCAACCTGTAGAAGCTGGAGAAGGGGCGTCTCAAGCTCAACAAGACCAACCTATACACGTTGGGGAGGGGACATCTCAAGCTCAACAAGACCATCCTATAGATGCTATAGAAGGGTCATCACAAGCTCAACAAGAACATCCTTTACAATCTCAAACAAGTACACATAGATCTCTATCTCTCTCTATCTCTCTCTTTATTTAAGTTACGTACCATTGTCTTGATTTAGTCTAGATTTGAATGATTATAATACACTATGAGCTTATACATAAATAATCACTTGTTCTCCTTAAGATGAGCTATCCTAAGATATTTTTAAATATTTTGTTTGCAGTTGAATTACAAGAAACACATGACAATGTTAGCCTAGCCCAACAGTTGAAAAGAAAAATTAATCATAAAAGCATTGATCATTTACTTGAAATGGATGTGAACAAATTGAGAGAGTATGCCAAACAACCCACAAATACTACGAAGAGGACATTGAATAAAAATTCTAAGGATATAATTGCACAGTTTGAAAATCTTGATACACTTGAGAAAACTCAACTATTATCAATCACACTTCTTAAAGATGAGTTAAAGGAGCCATTGAAACCATTGGGTGTAGATGCAAGTTCAAAAAAGAGAAAATTGGATGACCTAGGAAAAAATGTTGTTGAAAGTGTCAAGGAAGGTTTGCAATCCATTGGGAAAACATCTAGAGTTACAGATAGGTCCATTTCTAGAAGAGTGATATTGACATCAATTTTAAATAAAAACATGTATCATAAAAGATAGATTTCCTCACTTTCATCTCATCTCGGGTATAGTAGGAAGACAATGTCGCATTACTTGAAAAGGAGAAACATTTTGGATGATACTACATTGGAAGGTAATTGGGCACTAATGTGTCGAGCTCCTCGCTCTGACAAGATTAACGAAACAGTCAGGAACTTAGTTATAACATTTTGGACTGATCATACTCGTCCTTCATCAAATAGGAGAGATGTCATGAAAAAGAGGACAGGGCCTAAGGAATATTTGCAGCACACAAAACATTGGCTAAACACCACACAACATGAATTGTATCTCTCATTTTGCAATTCAAATCCTAACGTCAAGATTGGACAAATGATGTTCGAAAGATTGAAACCATATTTTGTAAAGATAAATAAAACTTTTGAGACTTGTTGTTGTCGATATCATGTTGAATTCGATCTCTTCTTTCAAGGGTTTAGAAAGATGATAGAAGAAAGTGGTGGCTCTCAGAATGATTTTCCTAAACGACCAAGCCAATTCATAACATCGATCTTATGTGAAAAGACAATTGATAGTGAGATACATGAAATAAAATGCATAAGAGGCACATTTGAAACATGTGGGGATTTAGCTAAATTTCCTTTTAGGGATGAAGATACTAACATGACAAGGATGGTAAATTGTAAGAGATACAAGTATGTAAAGTTTGAAACAAAATTCGGGAAAGAATCAACAAGGTTGGAATATGTAGAAGAAGAGATACATGCTGCAACATTTATGGAAAATTTTCGTAAATTGATTCAACCATATATACGACATTTTTTCTTTGCTAAGTGGCAAGCTGAGCAGTTCCAACTACTAAGAGACACTTTTCCACTTGGAACAATTTTATCTGTTGTTGATTTTGTAGAGAATTACTCTTTTGTTTCTCAAAAAGCACTTCAATCGGAATACTACTATACAGAGCAGGTCACTATCATGGTGCATGTATTTTATCGACATGCACAATTAGATTTGGATGGCATTGAAAGTACAACTCAAGAATGAGTCATAAAGAAAGAATATCACTTTTACATCAGTGATGATAAAGAGCATGACACTCATTTTGTCGAGCACTGTTTTAAAACATATTTTGGATATTTAGAAAATAAAGGCATAAAAATCAAAAAGCATTATGTTTGGTTAGATGGATGAGCAGCACAATTCAAGTCAACAAGACCATTTTATGCGCTATGTAGATATCATCGATTCCAAAAGATACCACATATTTGGAGTTTCTTTGAGAGTGGACACGGGAAGGGAGAGCACGATGGTGCAGGAGCTTGTATCAAACGTTCTTTAAGAAAGTATCAATTGGACTATTAGGGATATCGTATAAATCATGCTCATGATGTGGTTAAGTGGTGCAAGAAACACTTTGTAGCTCCAAATCAAGATAGCACATCTTCACTACGGGATTGAGTCATACCAGTTAGATTGTTCTGGGAGATATCAGGTATATTTATGAAATGCATTAATTTCTAAATTAAAGTTTCAATTTATGCGTACATATATATGTTATACTAACAACTCTTAAAAATTTACATGTGTTTGTGTATTATTCAGGTGTTGATAGAAGATCATTCCATGGATGCAAGAGGGTAGAGAAAACAAGATCCCTGCATTCGGTTATGAGTACAGATAGTAATGTGTGGTCATTGTATTATAGAGATTACTCATGCTTTTGTTATGACTGTGTTTCTGAAAACTACGGTGAATGTATTAACCAAAAAAGTGGATATGTCAGTGAATGGAATTTAGTTCCACTAGATGTTACCACTACAAATGATGAAGTTGAGGATGAAAGCTATGATGATGTTCCATTGATTTCCACTGACTACGACCATATTTCAGGTTTGATCAAAATTGGTACGTGTTCTTATATACATATGCACTTTTCAATTCTTAGGGTACCCATATGTATCTCTAATAAATTTATATAACTTACAGTGGTGTAATGTTCTTTTACAGGACATGTTTTTGCAGTAATAGCAGAGTCTGATAATGTTGAAGGTGTGAATTACTATCTATTATGTTGTATGAAGGAGAGAATGAAGCTAACAAAGAATGAAACAAGCGATGGAATTATGTTTCCTATAGGTTAGCATGCTATATTTATGGGTTTTGATGAATAAATTTATCTTGCATTTGATGGCCTTATTCAAATTTTTGTTCAAATTATGATACAATGTATGCATGTACACATATATATACACATGTTTATTTAATGCATGTTGTTGTTCAATTGTCTGTGTAGGGTCATTTGTTGTGCAAGGAACATACTTGAAGCAAATCAAAGTAATTAAACAGGGGGTTCATTTTATTGATTATCAATTAAACAACAAGGTTTATCAATATAGTCATCTTGTAATTGCCACACAACTATCTCTTCATCCAGTGACAGGACGTGGCATTCGTAAGTGGAGACTTGATACTGAAGAGCATGAGAAATTAGTGAATATTATCAAAGAGAGAGATGAACCACTTGATGTACAATAAATTGTGCATGTGCATGTATGAAAAATGATTTTGAGAAAAAAATTTTAGGGCATGTGCCCTTAGTGAATGGAGCAAATTTATTAGTAGATATATATATAAATTAACTTGTCTTTTTAAAATGTATATGTGTGCATGTGCCAAGAATTAAATCTATCTCATTTTGGATTTATAAAATTAGGATACTTTATATGCATGTTAGATAGCTTAATTCAATATGTGAAATTGCTATGTTAGGATTAAATTGTTTACAAATTTAATAAATACTCTTGATTGTGATATATTGCCTATTTTACTTCCCATATTAAAAAAAAAAAAGTTTGTAATGTACATGCAACTTAATTATCTTAAATTTCATGTGCATATTGAAATTTGTATGAATTACATTCAAATTTAACATTCAAGTAAAATTTGTATGAATTACATGTACATATGTCAAATATAAACATCAAATAGTACACATGTACATATTTGTCAAACATAAACATGTAATATATGAGATCGATCAAGAAGTAAGTAATGTAAACATGAAAAAAATATACATGCATGCATCCAACTATGTCAAATGTATAGTCAATCTAGAGATCTATCAATTTAGTATACTACACATGTACATACATACATCAAGGATAAACATGTACATATATGTCAAACATGAACATCAAATATATGAAATCAATCAAGAAGTAAGCAATGTATACATGAAAAAAATATACATGGATGCATGTCCAACTATGTCAAATGTAACATCAGAGATCCCTACATGTGTAACATGTCTAAAAGAGCCTAAGAATCATCATGATGAATCCTAACAGTACGATCAAGCCCTGAGTAGCTATCATGTTGCGAGGGATGTGCAGAACTCTGTATAGACAAAGTGAGATCATACAAATTAATATTCACATCTTTCAAATGTTGATAAAATAATACTCATCTATTTTAAAAACGTAAAGATGTACGTACACAAATTGAATAAATTAAAAACTCACCTGCCCACTGCTGATGTCATCATCGAGTGAGTCCCGACGTCGTACATGATCGCTCCCTATAGGAGTAATAAGAGGCATCTCCCCCTAGATTAAAAAAAATGACAAAAATTATATATACATTTATATATAAATTTTGAATCTCCAACAATCAAAGTTTAACTAAATGACATTAAAACAAATTATACCTATGTAGACGGTGGAACTGGAACATGCTCTGACTCCCTCTCCTTGATCCTATCAACCAGGGTATCAATATGCTACTGCGCCTGGTCGAAGCTAAACTAAACATCTGCCACATGAGTAGATGACAGTCGTCTCTCTAAAGATGAATGCAATGGAGAAACCAGATGTGATGGCATAGAAGCCGACTGATCATCACGTGTCAGCAAATCTAGGTAACCGGTCGCACTCATGCCAAACTCAATGTCCTCAAGACCAACATCAGATAACTGCTGCCCTGCACTCACTGAAGGGTCTGTATAGTGTGCCTCTCTCTCAGCAGCAATAGACTGGTCCGTAGGAGGATCACCATGGGCACCACTACTATCATGATGTGTGTGATGAGGATCCTATCACTGAGTGTATCTAACAGTACCCACATGATCTCTGACATCCGCTATAGGGATACCATGCTCAGCAGCTATAAATGCATATGCATCAATAAGATCCTCGGCCAAACTAGTCATGGTGACGCGTGCCATCTCTCCTGTAAGTCCCTCAAGGCTAGAAAGTGAAGGGATCCCTACTGCAGAGTACAAGTCATCTGAGCTCCTACTGGAAGATGCTCCACATGATGATCTAGAGCGTCGTCGCTGCATCAAATACTAGCCAACCTGATCTACAGATATGGATGTCGCAGCCGATGCAATGTGCCCCACACTATCAATCACACCCCGTAGCTGGGTGCTACGAACAACATCATCTGCTACAGAACCCAACGATGGAGCAATAGCCTGTGACCTCTCACCTAGAATAACCTTGTGTGTTGGTCTCGAACGATCAGGTCGGTGAAAAGCATCTCTATCTGCAAGTCTCCCACGCCCCTGCCCCTGATGTGGTGCCAAATCTGTGTAATTAACCTGTTTCCCTAATCGCACCTCTGCATAGATCTACTGTGCGAAGTATAAGGGGATTTGGTCGTTATTTGGGTAACGACCATGGACAGCTAGAAACCTAGGGTATATCAGTGCAGATATAGCTGGATCCTGACACTTCGTAACCTGATATCCCTTCACCTATTGTTTCTTTGTGTACGATGGCCAAACTTGGGTTTTAAGAATCTCTTTGGGCACCAGTTTGGCCACCTCCTTGAGAGAAAGACTAGAGCTAACCTCTCGTCTCTTTCTCTCAAGAATAGACTGTACAACATATGGGGAATATGCACTAGTCCTCTGTATGTCATTCCGGATAGCAATTAGGCTATCCAGGATGGACTGACAGGTGTTCCTATAAATAGTGGAGCTAGAGGGACTATCAATAGACTCTTGTAATTTTTGAATTTCCTTATTTGTGCAGTCAAATAGGTTCTCAGATTGTTCCCGATCCTGAGGCGGGATAGGTGCATCTACCATGTGTAATGTCTAGTAATCTAGATGTATAAATGAACTATCAAGATATGTGCACCTGAAAGAAATTATATTTACAGTGTCAAATAACTACATGTACACATGCACTAAATCATATTTTTTGAACTTCATTAAATAAAATTAAAGTACACTTCTACATTATTCAATAAAAATAAAGTGTAAATAACTAGACATTAAATTTGAACACAAATTATAATTGCTTAACTACATTATTCAATCAAAATAAAGTTTTTAAAACTACATTTAAACTCATTAGAGACTTATTATCTAACATGTAGGTCTATGTACCTATGTATAAACATGTACCTATTTATACCCATTTAACATGTACCTATGTATACATGTACATGTGTATGCATATATGTACATACTTGTACACATGCATTGAATGCATGCACCTATGTATACATGTAAATTTACATGTATATACATGCATATATACATGTACATAAATGTATATACATGTAAATACGTGCATGTACACATGTACATACATATATGTACATGTACATGTGCGTGTGTACACATGTATATGCATGTGTAGACATGTGTGTACATTCACATGCACACATATGTACACATGTACATACATATGTATGCATTATGACCACACGTGCCCATGTATATATGCACGTGCGTGTGTGTATACACATGTATATACATGTGTGTACACATATGCATACATATGTATGTACATGTGTACATACGTGTGCATGTGCATGTACACACATGCATATATGCATGTGTACACACGTACGTGCACATGTATATATGTATGTACATGTGTACATGCATGGGTACATGCATGTACACACATGCATACATAGGTACATGCATGTATACGTGTATATGCACATGTACATACATGCATATATGTACATGCATGTACATGTATATACATGCATATATGTACATGTGCATATACACATATACATGCATGTATATACATGTAAATACATGCATATACACATATACATGCATGTATATACATGTAAATACATGCATATACACATATACATGCATATATAAATGTACATACATGTATCTACATGCATATATATGCATGTATATACATGTAAATACATGCATGTATATGTATACATGTACATACATGTAAATACATGCATATACACATATACATGTGTATATACATATAAATACATGCATATACACATATATGTGTGTATATACATATAAATACATGCATATATATATACATGTACATACATTCATATACACATATACATGCATATATACATGTAAATACATGTATATACAATATACATGTATTTACATGTAAATACATGTACATACATGCATATACACATGTATACATGCATGTATATACATGTAAATACATGTATATATGTATGTAAATACATGTATATACATGCATATATATATATATATATATGTATATGCATGTGAATACATGTACATACATGCATATACACATAAATGCATGTATATACATGTAAATACATGCATACGTACACATATACATGCATCTTTACATGTAAATACATGCATATACACATATAAATGCATATATACACATAAATACATATATATACACATATAAATGCATGTATATACACATAAATACATGTATTTACACATAAATATATGCATATACACATAAATACATGCATATACACATATATTTACACATAAATACATGCATATACACATATATTTACACATAAATACATGCATATACATGTATATACACATATATACATGCATATACACATATATACACATATACACATGTATACACATATATACATGTATATATGTTAAAAAATACTAAATACATTAAAAAAATACATAAATATACAAATGTAATACGTATATATACATAAAAAATCAAAAAATACCCACCTGAAAAATGACGGTCGATGAATCAGATGCCCCACAGCCGAACCCCACAGCCGAAACGTCACTTTCCAAATGATGGAAAGTGGGGTTAAAAACCCCACCAAAACCTAATGCAACAAGGTTTCGAATGAAACCTAGGTTTCATTCGAAACCTTGTTGCATGGAATATTTTATTCCTAGAAAATAGGTTTCGAATGAAACCTAATTTCATTCGAAACTATGGCATTTTTGGGTTTCATTCAAAACTTTTTAGTTTCATTCGAAAGTATGAAGGCATTTTTTGCCTCCGCCGCGTTTCGGGAAGAATTTCTTCCTCTGAAAAAGTGTAACCCACTATTGTGGGTTGACCCATATACAAATTATTTTTCATATATATACATGTAATCTTTAGATGCAAAAATTTATTTTCCTTTACATGTATCTTTGCATGAAATGAACACAAATTAAACAAGATCATCTAATAATGAAAACTGGGATACTATAGTCACTCATCTAGTAATTAGTTCCCCAAACCATTACTAAGGATTGAACATAAGTCTAAGTCCCCAAATCTATTGTTCTATGTGTATAAAATAATATATGGTGCACAACAGCAGCAAGCATGCAATGACAACAATAACATTGCATGATGCCCGAGCTCAAATTCAAAGAAGTAAATGTATTAATGTATGATCTAATAGCAGCAACCTCATTGATCATTACCTTTCACTCCTCCATCATTATAGAAGAGATAACTACCTACAACTAGGGCATCATGCATTGTTTATGAGCTCACTGTTTGAGCACCTCATGTCCCTATTTGATTGGCCATTGCTCAAACAGTGAGCTCATAAATTGCGACACCCATTTGGTTATAAAAAAAAAAAGAAAAAAGAAAGTGTCATTTGTAATTTGTGAATTTGAACAACTGCCGCGAAGACGGCACTACACTTTTGTGTGGCAGGAAGAGGGCATTCGATTTTGGCATGCACGAAGAGGCTGGCACCGTGTGGGAAGAGGGCACTGGCACTTGAGGTAGGCATTCAAGCTTTGTCTATTTGATCATAAATGGGGAGTACCACATAGTGAATATCAACAACAAAACAAATAAAGAGAGATCAAACACTTCACACAATATATGTTGCTTTATAATATTTTATTAAGACTAAATATATTGTTTTATGAGCTCACTGTTTGAGCACCTCATGTCCCTATTTGATTGGTTGGTGCTCTGTTTGTTATATTGATACTATTAGATCAAATAGGGACATCAGTAATAAAATAATACACTATGTGGTACTCCCTATTTATGATCATTTCATGAGGAAATGTCTTGGTGGCTCATGGGCTGCTACAAGCTAGGGCATGATACATTGTTCATGAGCTCACTGTTTAATACTAGCATTGTTTACA
This sequence comes from Chamaecyparis obtusa, assembly GCA_027943335.1. Taxonomy (NCBI): domain Eukaryota; kingdom Viridiplantae; phylum Streptophyta; class Pinopsida; order Cupressales; family Cupressaceae; genus Chamaecyparis; species Chamaecyparis obtusa. The sequence continues at coordinate 88,672 of BSBK01011028.1, forward strand.
TCTTTTCATTTGGAACACTTGATGACCTGTGAGCTTTGAGAGCTAGGGCATCATTTCTATTACCTTCAAGACATTGTGTCAAGTGTTTGATCTCTCTTTATTTATTTTGGTGTTGATATTCACTATGTGGTACTCCCCGTTTATGATCATTTCATGAGGAAATGTCTTGATGGCTCACGGGATGCAAGTTAGGGCATCATACATTGTTCATGAGCTCATTGTTTAATATCTGGCCAGGCCATGTAAATGGTACCAGGCCAACCCAATCAGCCCAACAAAATGTGTCATGTTTATCTTTGTCAAATACAGTCGTTCACCATATTGTTCTTGTTCTTCACACAAATATTGCATCAAAAGTAATTGTAAACAATGATTCAAAGAAAAAAGAAACAACTACAATAGATCAGACCCCAAAAGAATACAGTCAACTACAAGAGCTCACAATCTCAATGAAATAAATAGTGTATAAAACAATATATGGTGTACAATAGCAGCAAGCATGCAATGACAACAATAACATTGCATGATAAAATTCAATACTCTTAGTTTTTATTCAAATCTATTCGAAACTCCTATCAACTCATTGTCCAATAGTTAAACTAACCTACGACTTCAAAGGAGGAATTATAAAATATAGTTGTAGGTAGTTATCTCTTCTATAATGAAAATGGTACCAGACCAACCCAATCAGCCCAACAAAATGTGTCATGTTTATCTTTGTCAAATACACTCGTTCACCATTTTGTTCTTGTTCTTCACACAAATATTGCATCAAAAGTAATTGTAAATAATGATTCAAATAAAAAAGAAACAACTACAATAGATCAGACCCCAAAAGAATACAGCCAACTACAATAGCTCACAGTCTCAATGAAATAAATAGTGTATAAAATAATATATGGTGCACAACAACAGCAAGCATGCAATGACAACAATAACATTACATGATGCTCGAGCTCAAATTCAAAACAGTAAGTGTATTAATCTATGATCTAATAGCAGCAACCTCATTGATCATTACCTTTCACTCCTCCATCATTATAGAAGAGATAACTACCTACAACTAGGGCATCATGCATTGTTTATGAGCTCAATGTTTAAGCACCTCATGTCCCTATTTGATTGGCTGGTGCTCAAATAGTGAGCTCATAAATAATGCATGATGCCCTAGCTTGCAGCCTGTGAGCCATCAAGACATTTCCTCATGAAATGATCATAAACGGGGAGTACCACATAGTGAATATCAACAACAAAATAAATAAAGAGAGATCAAACACTTCACACAATATATGTTGCTTTATAAGATTTTATTAAGACTAAATATATTGT
>BSBK01011028.1:95000-305457 GCA_027943335.1 Chamaecyparis obtusa
ATTGATGTTATGCCCAATTTGATTTTCACCTAATGCTTTAAAAACTTTAAATTTACTAAAAACTTCAAATTTTCTATTGAGCATAAAAATCCAAACTTTCCTAGTGCAATCATCAAGGAAAGTTACAAAATAATTAGTACCTCCAATAGAGTTTACCTTAGTAGGTCCACATATATCTTAATAAATAAGCTTCAAAGGTGTGGATTTCTTTTCATGACGGGTCTTCAAGAAACTGACTTGTTTTTGTTTGTCATAGAGGAAATGTTCTCAAAAGTTCAAATCAACTAATTTTAGACCTGATAATTGTTCCCTTTTGAGCATAACAATAAGTCTTTTCCCAGTCATGTGTCTGAGTCTTTGATGCCAAAGTTCCAAGTTGCTGTCCACAACTGTCATAGCATCTCCCACTTCACCATTACTCTCTAGAATGTTAAAATCAAAAAATCAAAGGCTCCGTTGGTGACTTTCCAAACATCAAAATAGAAGAAAGTGTTACAATCTTGAGTGTAGAGCTAACTAACAGATATCAAATTCCTCTTAAGTTTGGAAACATGATGAACATTTTTTAATATCCATTTGCCTTCATCTTTCAATAGCAACAAAATATCACCTTTCTCAATTATTTCACAAGATTTATCGTCACCTAGAAATGATCTCTCAAACTAACCTTCTTGGTAGTTTGTGAAACACTTCGTATAGGGAAGTAGCATGAAACGAGGCACCAGAATCTAAAACCCAAGAATATGAAGTAGTTTCACTTGTTGATAAAACCAAAACACTATCATCCTTGTCGTAGGCAGTATTAGCTTCATTGTCGCTAACCTTCTCTTGTGCCTTCTTTGTAAGACTGAAAATTCTTCTTGTGTAACCAACTTTGCCACAAAACCAACAATTACCATTTTTGCCCCTTGGTTTTGAACATTTTCCAAATTGAGACCTTCTTCTATTATTATTTTTGCCCCTATCTTGAGGCCTTTCCCTATAGATAACTATCAAAGCTTCATGAAAGAGGATTCTTGATTCTTCCTCCTCATATCTTCGCTGAGAAGGGTGGCTGCAACATCATCAAATTTTAGTTTAGCCTTCGCAGCCACCAAAGTACTACTGCCATCACAACTCCTTCCCAACTATTAGGTAATGAACATAATAATAAAATTTCCTTAATTTCATCATCCAAGTTAATATCCATTACAATCAATTAGGTAATTAATGTGTTAAATTCATTTAGATGATTGGACACAATTCCACCTTTCATTTTTCAAGTTGTATAACTTCTTCATAATAAATACCTTATTAGAAGCTGAAGCCATCTCATACATTGAGGGAAGTTTTTTCCACAACTCTTTCGAAGTCTTCTTTGTTGAAACGTTGAACAATATGTTACTAGACAATGAGAGGAAAATTGTAGCTCTTGCCTTCTTATCCAATTTCTCCCAATCTTCACAAGCCATCGTAATGCACTTATTTTCTTTCCCTTCAAGCGGAGTGACAGATCCTGCTTTATCAATAGTGACTTCATTTGTGCCTTTCACATACCAAAATTTGGACTCAGGAATTTCTCTATCTTTGCTTCTTCATAACTTAGGGAATTCCACACTGATTTCCCATCTAACTACATCACCTATCTCTGATACCAATTGTAAATTCTAAAAAAATAAATAGAATGAAAAATACAGATTAAGGAAACGAAAATCAAGAAGAAAGAAGATACAACATACAAATTTTATAATAGTTCAACAATTGACTACATCTACTTTGAAGCAGGGAAAATATTATTATTCATCTCAATTTTACAACAACATTTATAGCAGCAATTGCAGAGATTTAAATAGACAGCAACCTCAACCAGATGTGAACAGTCGAGATATGATGAGATTAACTGCAGACGGAAGTGAATAATAAGTGTTAGACAGTAAACATCATAAAGAATAAGGGCAGACGTTTGAGATAAATGTCAGAATCTTTTGCAGAAACAGAGGAAGAATGTAGAAAATAAGTAAAAGCTTACTAAATATTTCACATGCATTAAGAGGGGCTTGTGTGTATATTTAGTAGTTAAAATTTGAATATTTTATTAGGAGAGATGTATAATTTTTATTTATAATTATAATTATATTTTTTTTAGTTATTAGAACATTTGTTCTATTCATTAAATCTGATGTAACATTTAGAAACTTATCATGATGAAGTTAAGATGGGTAGCTATGAAACCTTTGAAATTTACAGAACAATTAATAATAATTTCCCAAAGAATTGTATAAAGTCGCTTTGGCCGAGTGGTTAAGGCGTGTGCCTGCTAAGTACATGGGGTTTCCCCGCGAGAGTTCGAATCTCTCAGGCGACGTTATTTATGATACTTTGCTCCTCTGGCGTGCTTTTGTAGAACTGTGAATTTTGTGCGTGCGAGAGTCTTGGCCAGAGTTAAATAGGCTGATTTACAGTCATCCTCGAATTTAAAATCCTCATCGTTTGCGCCGTTAAGATCTAGGAACTCCAGAAAAATTTACAGTAGAATAAATGGTTACGTGAAAAGTGTTGTTATTTGTTTAAATCATCGAGATGCAGGCAACGAGGGTGTTATTGATCCCACATGCCTGAGAATGAAGAAATAAGTTGAAATAGAATTGGATCTTTTTAAGTGGTTTTGATCTGTTTTGGGGGTTTATAGTTGGTTTATGTTGTATAAAATGGTCTCTTATTTAACCAGCAATCACACTTCAGTGGGTACGCTGAAAGTATGTGAAAGGGCAATTAGGATAATTTTGTTTTTAAGTAAGTCATCTAGCTTAATATAATAGAAGGAGAAAGAATATGAGAGAAAGAAAGCCAATAAAATAGAATGTGACTTTGACTATAATAGATCTTATTATTATAGGCAATGTTTGTCTGAGGTTAAATTTCCTATAAAATTTTATGTGAGACACAATACCAATGTTTCACCTTTAGAACTATATTTGTAGGGAATGGGATAAAGAAAGTCTAGTTCTCACACATTACATATTAGACTCGTAGGTGTTTTATACTCTTTTGTAAATTAAATTTATACAATTTTAAAGCAGGAGCAAGAGACAAATATATAGTGGGGTCGGGAGGGGTAGACGGGAGGAAGGGACAAGATAGAGTGGAGGGAAAGAAATGCAAAAAGATAATTGAAAATATCATTATTTATTATTTAAACTAACAACATTTTAAAATATTATTGTTAATTAATTATATTATCGTTTTAAAGTTTGAAAATAATTGAAAAAATATGAACAACAAATTTACAAATCAAAAAGAAATTTGCTTTAAAAATGTTATAAATAAAACAAAAATCTCATTATTTATGAAGAATAAATAAAGATTAATTATATATTACAATCTAGAACTTAAATTTAAACGTAAAAGTAAAATTTAAGTATTTTTTTCCATTTATTATAATGATCTTTTGCAATATGTTTCTTAATTAATTATATTATCAAATTTAAATTTAAAAATAATTAAAAATATCAAAAATAAAAATTTTACTTTAGAACTTTATAAATAAAACAAAAATCTTTACATTTATGAATACAAAATAAAATTTATTTTAAACCACAATTTATACTAAAACTTAAATTTGAAATTAAAACTAAAATTTGAAAAAACCTTTTTTCCTCTAAAAATATGGAATAAATGGAAGGATCCATGATTGCTTCAACTATAGAGATAGACGTATTTCTGGGGAGGCTGTGATCGAATTTACCAAGGATGTGGAGGAAAAGAAGGCGTTAGTGAAGAAAAGCACCTACTACCTGCCGAGCTCTATCAAGTCGTTGTGGAGGTTTGTGTTGAGGGTTATTATCAAGTACATCTCCCTGGACACAAGATTTGACCGCCTCTACACTCATCACTTCGTGCTTCTTAACCATTTCAGGTATGGGGCAAAGATTTCAATCCCTTTCTTCCTATATTCATCAATTAATGAAAATATCAATGACTATAGGGAGAAGCCCATTGGCAATCCTGCTTTCCATGAGGGACTTTTGCTATTAATTTATGAATTTTTTAAGGCTAGGACTATGGGGAAAGAAATTAAGAATAGGAAGGTGGGCAAGGAGGGTAAAGGTGAGTCGGATGAGTCGGGAGAAGACTAAATCCCGTTCGATACTGAGGACAGTCAAGAGATGCATTCAGATACGGATGAGGATGCTACCCCATAGACCAAAAAGGGGAAAAAGAAAATCAAAATGGAGAAAAAGGAGACTCCCGGCCCTAAACAAAGCATTGAGATCTCATTTGACAGAGACTACAATGAGAGGGCGGAGGGCATGGAAATAGAGGGAGACAACGCTAATGGGGAGGAAGATACCAATATGGAGAGGATAGGAGGAAAGAGAACCATTTCTATTAAGATGCCTATCAACAGAGAGGAGAATTCCTCTGGCAAGACTTTCAAGAGGTTGAAAAGAGGGAAAGACATCGAAAAGGAATCCAAGGAGGAGAGGCAGGAGGGGGGGAAGGATAGTGATGAGGAAGAGGAGAATCAGGGGAGTGGGGAAGAGAATGAGCAGGGATTTGAAGAATATGGGTCTGGTCATTACACTTGCAAGATTACGGGCAAAGATAGGAATGTGGTTTGGAGGAATTTTGACACTGTCTCTGTGAAGATGGGTATCAAGAGAGAGTTGGTGAAAACTTTGGTTAAGGAGAATGAGGAGGGTAAAATTCAAATGGAGGAGCTTATTGATCCTGCCCTTGTTATTTTGAGCGACATCACTAAGGAGAACCCTCAGATGGATGTGCTTAATAATGCAAAGAACAACGCAATTGACAGCTATAGAACCACTAAATGGACCTTCCATGAAATCCAGGAGCTGAAATACAGAGTGGGCAGACTGGAGAGGGACAATTGCAAAAATATGAACAGGAAAATCGAGGAGGGAAAGGATATGGAAAATAGAGTGGAGGAAGTGAAGAGGAGAGTTCAGAGCATCGAAGGCACCCTGCTGAAAATTGTAGATCAAAGCTATAACATTCTTAAAGCTTCTAATGACAACATAAAGGTGTTGATAACCAAAATTGAGGAACACAGGGGAAGTAAGGAGGAAGACCAATCTCCCAACAGTAGAAAAGATAAGTCTCCTGAGGAAGGGTCGAGGAAGAGGACCAGATCCAGCATAAAGAAAAAGGGTATCCAGGTACCTGATAAGGATCTTTCTGACCTTAAGGAGGCGACTGGAAGAATGTCAGAGCTAGAGATTCGTGCTTCGAAAATTCTCAGAGAAATTGCCTGAGTTGTTCTCCTGGCATTTGGGTCTTTCTTGGGTTTATGTTCTGCTTCCTTGTTTTCTTTTTCTGGTTTTATCTTGCTATCTTGTGGGGGGTTGTTGTTTAGCCTGTGGCTTTTATGTTGTTGATACTTTAAACGCTTTATCTATGCTAATCTTATAGTTCTGTAGGGTTTCAGGGCCCCATCAAAACCTGTTTTCCATAATAAAAAATAAAAGATTATTAAAATAACATATATAAATTATTTTTTATAGCTTTTAGATTCAACATATAAAAATCAGTTTAGTGATTTTTACATTCTACCACCATACTATTGCCACGCGTCCAGGAGTGGAGTTGCATGTCTGCCAAGTACCGTAACTGTCATAAATGAAAAATCACTTATTCCAAGTGAGATATGAGCTCAGGTGTTACTGATGGCATAAGTGCCTTGTCCATGGCCAATAATGACTTGTGGTTGACAAATGGATTCAATATGGTTTATCAAGTTTTTACAATAATGTATGTTCAAGATGCATCAACATAAAAAGGTTATGTGTTGGCTTGTGATATTCTTCTTCTGATTGTAGGAGAGTCTGTGCAAAGAAAGAACTCTGGCTTTGAGGTCGGGTCTATCAAATTGTTATGTCAAGTATGTCAATTTCTAAATATATGAAAAATGCAAATGTTTTAGAATAATATAGGCATGTCAACTATTTGGCAAGAAAATGGATGATTGTCTGGAATATAGGTCTCTCCCTTCCTGTTCGAGAGGGCCCCTGCAATTCAATGGTTGTAGCTTTCTATTTCAAAACAGGGTGGGTGGATATAGCTACCAAACCACTTGAGTTTTGCGTGGACCCAGATGCATATGCCTACTTACCCCTTCTTGAGTATTATTGGTCTAGAGACCCTCCTCGGAAAGTTTCATTACACCGTGAGCGAAAAGTTTTTCTTGGGGATGGGAGTAGCAATGTGCATCTTTGTTGAAGCATATGGGGGATCGGATTGTGATTTCTCAACATCATTCTCACAGGAGCTGCAGTATTTCTTATTTGGAGCGACACAACTTGCAACACAAGCGCAAGAGACAGTGACAATAGCAGAGGCAAGTTGGAAGAGGAATTTTAGTAGGCGTTGGTCTCGAGGTGACTTGCGAATTCAATAAATGCAACCTCGCAAAAGAAATTCCAATAATTTAAATTATGAAAAATGAAGGAACAACTGCTTCTTTTTACGTTGTGTTGTGTTTTGAAGCGTAAAAAATGTTTTCTTGCTGACGATACATTTTAGTGTAACATGTAATAATGAAGTAAAATGCGCTATCAACGATGACAAGGATTAAAAAGGACAAAGATCAGAAACAGTCAGACAAAACGAGTAAAAAAAGAAAATTGCATGGAAGAAAAATGGATCGTTGTGATACATTCTATGGTCGTCAGTGCTTTTATACAACTGACAACCATTGATGTTAAACATGAGGTCCTACATTTCATATAAGGAAACGCCTTCGGCGTAATTATACTTGCAAATAAGGTTATATATTCCACTTCTCAAGAATTGAGTTAGTGATTTCTATTGGACTGGTCTCAAAAGTACCCAAGTCAAAACGAAGTCACACAAAAAAGAGGGCTCTAGTGAGCAACTCTCACTTTGGAGAGTGCGGGTCATTGTGAATAAGTCAAGAACTTAAAAGAAATATATTTATATGGGGAAGGTTGTTGTGTGTTAATTATAGACATTTTCTTATGGTTTGGTATGTTCAAATAGAGGACAATATTTGGAGTGTACCTTAGAACTCATGAATTAATCAAAGCATAAAATGTCTAGATTGTTATTCTATTTGTAGATCTTTATTCATAATTTTATATTCTATATTATGTGTAAACTTATGAGATCACCCATTTTTTTAAATTGATGTCATACAATAGTATTATGTATAAGGTTGGAAATATATTTGATCTAGGCTTTAGCATACATAAGGTGTAAGATTCTCCAGTGCTTACCTAGTTTATGCCTTACATTGATCATATCTACTTATCTGCCATTCATATTGTGTTTACAGTGGTGAACAAAAAAAGCCTAAGAGTTAGGCTTGTCATAGTCAAGTGAATTGAACATGTATAACAAAACATTTACTATGATAAAGACATTGCCTTTAAATTATAAGCATGTTGACATGCAAAGAATAATTGATATTTACACACTGTAACATTGCGAGCCTTTGCAATGAGAAATGGGTAGCAACAAATGATTGATTAATTGAAGAATGTAACCTTGAAAATAGTTGCATACTCACTTACGCCTCGATAAATTGAATATTTTTATGTATTTTCATGATCAATATGGAGAGAGAAATGTTACAGCTGTTCTCATACACTTGGTGTGTGTGGCTAAGTTGTTGATAGTGAGTGGGAAAAGGTTCAATGGGCTTACCCTTCAGTCTCTATCACCTAATTATTCATGTACAATTAGATAGTTCTAATTTTATCCATCCACCCTATTGGACTAACCACTATCGTCCCCCTTCGGGATTCGTGACATGGTTTAGCAACCTCATGTGTCTTCAATAAGTCTAGCTAGTTGTGACACACCCTACCTTTCCATCACTTTCCAACATCCATTCCATTATTCTGATCTATACCCACTTGTTTCCTACACCTAGATCACCCATTTCCTTAGGTCTCCCTTACCTCTAGTTTCATCAAACGCCTTTTTTATTTCCCCTGAGACCTAGTTAAGTCACTTTTGTTATTTATCGTGCATCTTTATTTTTGTTTTAAATATTTAGATATGATCTGTGTATCACATTTATCCATTCACAGTCCCTTTCCACCATCTTCCAACATCTCATTCCATTTTTGCTACCCATACCCACTTGTTTACTACACCTTGCTCAACCATTTCCTTAGCCCTCCCTCTCCTCTAGGTTCAACCAACATCATTTTTATTTTCTCTAAGACCTATTTAAGTCACTTTTGTTATTTATCTGACCTCCTCCTTAAGTCATAGTCCTTCCTCTACAAATGTATCCATCACTACATCACATGCTCATAAGATCACATCTATATACTACCCCATCTACACCCTATATAAATTTCTAGCCACCTCCTACATTCCCTATGACTAGTCCCACTTAACATAGTTTTTCATCCTACAATCCATGTACACACCACCTTCCACATATAAGTACATCCAACATATGGTTCCATTTCCTCTAACACCCCCATTTAATATCCATCATCATTAAATACGTCATACCCCATTTTTTACATTACTTATACATGCAACATATTTTAGATCCTCTTCTAGGCCACCATGGACATTCATTGAAACTCACCCCAATGATACCTTAACACATCCATTTCCTCTTGTAAATTTTTTGCCCCTAATTTTTTTCTATGGTGGAAGAGTGATATCATGTCACCGTGTCATCATTTGACACAACTTGCATTTATTCTATCTATAACAACTATATCCTTCTAAAAAAAATTCCTAGGGCACTCAAAGATAATTTACTTTAGTGGTTATATTGTCTTATGAATAACTATTAAATATTTTATATTATTTATCATGTCTTTTTCAGTCACTTCCATAAATAAATAATCTTGGAGATGAATTTCACTAACTTTACCTAATCATTGTAATCAAGGACCTAGTGATTGGCTCTGTGATTTTATGTTCACTTCAATCCAATACTTGCTAAGTTATACTATCATATCTAATTTGAATATTCAACAATTGTTCATGGAGATTCTATTTCCATCCATTATATAAAACCTTGTGTTAGAAAAATATTAAAAAAAAATTGACTTGTGTTTTACACTCTTGATTATTAAATGAAAATTGAAAAACTGCAAGTTACATCTGCTAAGATCACTATAGACATGTTTCTTAATCACAAAAATTTTATAAATCCTTCAAGTAATATTTCAACAATTACAATAAGATGGATTCAAAAGATAATATTAATGCTATTAATTAATCTATCTCTTCTTATATTCTTTATCTTTTACCTTCTCCCACTTTGACCCCAGCTACTATTTCTATCTACTCACACCCCACTCAATAGTTTACTAAGCTGGAGTGCATATATCATCCCATGATGTATTAGGTGATAAAAACTAATATTTTTATACTTCCTCCTATATGATCTCTTAATCCTAACCTTCCTCTCTCTTAGGTGCATGATGCAATAGATTTTTGCTGATAAACAAGGTTCTTAGCCATAAAAAATTGTGAAGTTTTAATTTACAAAATCTAGGATCATATAGTATTAAAACCGATGATAAGGTAAATCAATAAGTTTCACCACCAACATAAACATATATTTAAACAAATCTCTTTCCAAGAGAATAACTAGGCAAGTAATGTGGATCACATCCCCAAGGTTGTTGCTCCTTCCCTCTCTTGTGAGGAGACTTATGGTGAGGTATCTTATTCTCACATTGTAACATATTTTTTCCTATTCTCATTTGATAACTTTATTTAGAGTAGATGTAGTGCCCAGTATTGATGCCCCTCATCTTTGTTCCTTTTAATACATGTTATTTCTTTCTCTACCAATAAAATTTTAGATAACTACCATGGTTCTTTACACATTGAAGGTATGATTAGTTGGGTCCATCGTGATTGTATTCTAGTTGATGCAAGTTACCCACTAGTATAATTACCATATAATAATTTTTTTAGGAGAATCTTAGCAAGAGTCCTATCTACATCTGGAGTGTTTTTGGAGTATAGAAATTAATTATTTATTGACACCTTGAATTTATTTGTTCTTCCTCTAAACTTATTATCACACTCATCATTGCTCTTTTGTATTGATTTCAACATTGTTGAAGTTCATTTTGAATTGATAGGTTGTGATTATTTTATAGTCAAACTTCAAAATATTTTTTAGGTAGGAAAGTTCTATTGGTCACTTCATTTGGAAGTCATTTTTTCCTCCATCCCTCTTTCCATTAGTTTTATCTAGACCTTAGTTGACCCTTCTCAACTAGCTTAGGAAACCATCTCCATCTCCTATCCAAACCTGAACTAATTGTAGAGCTCCAACCTAATCCCATATACATTCTCCTCAATCCTTCTATGTACGATGATGAAAACCACACCACCATACCAAGAAAGAGTGTTCATGTAGAAAACCATATAGTATTGCCTAGATTATTGTAGAATATGGATAAAACCTAAAATATTATGGCAATAAGTACTTTGTTTAATGGATAAAATCAATTCAAATAGAGCCATGAGAGGAATAATACACCTAATTGATCCATGGGTTTAGGGATCATTTTCTATTTTTTAAGACCCTCCCAATCCCCCATGCTTGATTTCTTATCTTTGTAAAAAATATTTGTATCTTTCTATGCATAATTGTTAAGAAAATGGTGTCTCAATCTTGTAATAGTAAAAGGTTAATGTTGACAAATGAACATGGTAGGGTAATCCCCTTTGGGGATCTAGGGGAGCTGGCCACTCCAACTAGGGGTCCATGGGCCATGAACCCTATGGGGGTTTCAAGGGAAACACCCTTGAAGCTACATTTTATGTATAATTTATCATTGTAAGTCTTGATTATTTATCATTAGGTCACAAGTCTAACAATTGATATTTTGTGTGCTTTATTTTCCCTAGAAGATAACCCTATTTTATAAGGATATTATATTACAATTGTGTATTGTGATGTATTCTAAGAGTTTGATAGATATTGAGTTGCCTTTGGATCTCTTAGTGATACTCTTGTGAGAAGCTTACTTTGCAAGAATATTGTAATATGTTATTGATTTTTTAATAGTATATTGGGCATCTTTTGGAGTGTGGGGTGTTTCTCCCAAAAGAGTTTTCCCTACATAATTAACTATGTTGTGGTATGCATTCTATTTATGTTTATAATTTATGTTAATTTTTTGTAACTATTATAAAGATTTTAAAAGTTTGCACAACCCTCCTCTCAAGGATAGTGTAGGAAGTTGTTTTGGTACTTTAACTTCCTTTCAAGTGATATTAGATCTTGATCAACTTTTCCTTCAATTATGGGTTCTTGAGTTTTTTTAATTAATCTAGATTTGAAATTTGTGATTTTTTGTAGAAATTTTCAAATGGTGATTTTTCCTGGGAGGATAGAGATTGAGATATTTTCTAGAAATAATTTTGAGATGTGGAAGGTGAAGATGGTGGAGTTTTTAATAGATTGAAATTTTTGGGATGTTAATTTGATGAGAATTCATTCAAATCTATAGATCCCACTGTGGATGTTTAGCATGATGTATGTCCACCATAAAGTTAAGGGTCTGATTGGATTTTTCTTGGAAGAATCTATTTTAATCAATGTCCATGAAGAGCCCACTACAAAGAAGCTATAGAGGAAATTTGGTAAGCTGTATCAAGAAAAATATTTAGTAAATAATATTTTATCAAGAAGAAAGTACATTCCTTGAGAATGATAGAGGGTGGACAAAATACAAACCACCTAGAAGAATTTAATATTTTGATGGCTATATTGGCATTTGTTGGTGTCAAGATGGATGAGGAGGAGAAATCCAAAATATTTCTTTGTTCTTTTCCTAATTCATGGGATTCTCTAGTTATGACTATCGTTGATAGTTGTTTTTATTTTAAGGACTAAAAATTTGGTGGCCTCTTTTCTTTCTAAATATATGTGGACAAAGGTATCAATCAGTGCTAAGGAAGCCCTAACTATGTATGGAAGACTTCTGCAAAAAGGCAATAAGAATGACAAGTGTGATAAATCCAAGTCCAATGGGAGATCCAAATATGTTAGCAAGTCCAATGTTATTTTCTGGTGTTGCAATAAATGTAGACACTTTTGTAAGGATTGAAAAGAAGAAAATAAGAAGAAAAAGAATAAATTTGAATCTAATTTTGAGTCTCAAAAAGAAGATGGTGATGCATTCATTAAAACTTTGGCCACTTATGCAAGTAGTGATGCATTATTTATTGACTCATTTTTATATGAATTTTAGTAGAGATTAGTTTTCTAAATATGAAGAATTTGATGGAGATAAGGTGTACTGGGGTAATGATTCTCATTTAGATACTGTTGGTCATCGTAAATTTAGATAGAATAAAAAGGAATCATGGTGTGTTGTATATTCCTAGGCTAGCATAAAATTTGTTATCTATGAATAAAATAATCAATGTGAGTGTGCAAGTAGTTTTTCTAATGTAGAACACAAAATTGTGAGAGGTCATACCATGGTGGTTGCTAGAGGTGTCAGATTTGGCACATTATATAAGTTGGTGCATACACTATTGAGTGTAATAGTTTTTTTTTTGAAAAACAAATATGTTCATAATTTATAGGGAGAGGTGAAGGATTTACCTTCAATAGATGGTCATGGATTTTGGGTACCTAAGGATTCTCTTTCTACTAAATTAAATTTACCTACAAAGAAGACTATGTTATGGTGCCAGAGACTTGGCCACATTGAAGGAAAGGGTCTAAGGACCTTGAAAAATAAAAACCTTGTTTCAAAGGTTTGAATATTTTAATTTTGATTTTTCTTTTCGTGAGAATTGTGTGTATGGAAAATAAAACCATCTTTAGTTTTAATCAATCTCTCATTAATCTTGTGCCGAGTTAGATCTTATTCATGCTAATGTGTTTAGTCTTATAGATGTTCCTTCCATTAGAACATTCGCATATATTTTTATTTTATTGATAATTACAACACAAGAACATTTTTTAAAGAGTGAATCTCATTTTTTAGACAATTTAAGAAATTTAAAACAATGGTTGAGTTGCACACTCGAAAGAAAATAAAATGTTTGAGGACTAATCATTTTAGCCAACTTTTTTCTCATGATTTTAATAGATTCTAAAATATTTTACCATTAATAGAAAAAATACAACTATGTACTCTCCACAATAGAGTCAAGTTGCAGAATGAATGAACATAAAATTGATGATGGAGGCCAAGAGTATGTTGAGTGGTGTTAGTCTAGAGCCAAAATTTTGTGCTAAATTTGTTGCCATTTCTTGCTACCTAACTAATAAGTTGCCAACATCAAATCTTGTTGACAAAACACCTATAGAGGCATGGTCAGGTAATAAGCCTTCATTGAGATATATATGATCTTAGACTTTTTATTTTTGATGTGTTCCAAAGGATAATAAAAAGTAGTTGGAAAATAAGGTTGTAAAATGCATCTTCATCAAATACAATTATGGTGTGAAAGGATAAAAGCTTTGCAACCTATTGCACAAAAGGTAATGCGTGGTAGAAGTTTTATTTTTAGAGAATAAATCCTCCTTCTATTAAATTGCATCCAAAACAAGCTAAATAGGAAGATGTGATTCAATTTCAACATATGTCTAAAAAGGTTGAATCAAGACTCTTAGATGAACAAGAAGTTGAGGAGATCTCATATAGCTCTTGTAAAAAACATAAAATGGGTGGTTAGGAATATAGTACAAGGGGTTCTAGATTAGTTCCTTGATGCAAGACCTAACCAATTATTTGTTACATTAAAAGGAGGATGACATACTAGGATTAAGTGAGACTCAAGAACTAGGTGGGTACAATGATCCTTTATTTTGTAAGTGGGGGAATAACTTATTGGATAAATGCGATTAAGTAATGAAAGATAGAGAAAGTTAAAAAAATATATAGTTTGATAGAAATCATATAGCTCTATACAAATACCAGAAATAGGAACTAGAGGATTCCACTGATTTGACATTTCAATTTGAAGCAGTTTTAGAGGGAAGAGTTTTCTTGGGGTCACATATTCCCAAGAAGAGGTTTCCTAGGGTGACCTCTTCCTTTCACTTTTTGTTGATTCAAATTTTAAACTGTTTATTAGGTTTTAAAGTTTCCAGAATTGAGCTAGTGTGAATGCTACTTGTTCCAAAACATAAAAAAGGAGGAAAATATTTTGTAGAATGGATTTTTCCTTAGTAAAACCCCATTTAAGGAATTAACCTTGAAATATAAATGAAACTTCCATGCAAATAAAGCTTGTAAATGTAAAGTAGATATTAGATCTAAAGTGTAAATATATACATCTTCTGAATAGATGTAATGCCCCGCCAGGAAACCCAAAAAGAATAGGTCAAAAGTTAAAGAAAAGCAACTAATTTTTTTTTAACATTACTAACATCTCATTGATTACATCTACAAATAAACATTTCCTTAAAGGTTCCCTTATTGATTCTTTCACCAATATTAAAACCAATTGCATTCCATTACTTGACTAATTGGATTCATTTCCTTTACCTAATTTACATAACATTCACTTTTATAAATGAAATAGAAACACATCACTTATCTCATACTCTAAATACATTTAACCTTTCCTCTTTCATATGTTTTCCCCTTTCATATGTTTTCCCCTTAACCTTATCTACACATAACTCATTTGCACTTTCAAAACATAAATAAGCTTTCCATTTAAAACCCTTACTTCCTATTTTCCATTTCAATGATCTAAATAGAGATAGGGTAAAGTCTTTAACCTTAATTAATTATTATCATAAACCATCCACTAAATTATTTCTATCACAAGCCTAACTACCACAAAATTATCATCTATGACATTATATGCATCTAGTTAAGGATTGAGATTTAAATGTAGTTTTAATGTCCTCCCATCATACATATAGGAATATACATTTAAGAGCATTAGAAATGAAATTACATCCTTATAATATTTTCAGTAACACTGCATGTTCCTTTCCATTTTTATTTTCACCTAGAGATACCCTTCTACCCTTAACATAGCTTTTCACCAAACCACATATTAAAACACGTTTCCCTTTAGAAGTTTACATCCATCGGTACTTTGTATTACAAAGGTTTGTGTAGAACCATTACTTTGTGCAAGACATAAGTAAACATGCATCTTAGTAATCATTACTTTCAATTACATTTCAAGGCTCACAAGAGAGATAGGATTATTTCTAACATGGTCACTTTTTTATTTTTCCCTAAGTCCTATGGAATTTCCCTCAGTCTAAATGGGTTCGTGGTCATGTTTTAAGTCTCTAAGGTTATGGGTTTAACCTTCATTCTAGACGGGTCGCTTTTATCTTTCCAGCAATATGTTATGTGTCTCATTTCTATTGGCTTTGCAATGTCCTAATGATGTCTATCTGAAGACATTGTTGGTCATGGTATCGCGAGAGACTGTCATTTGTCATTTGTCACTGGTCGAAGGAACCTCAAATTAATTTTACTAGCGGACGAGATGGAAACAACTTGTTTCAGACAAAGATCAAGCAATATTTTGATGCCATTTTTCACTCACTGAAGCATTAAACGAGATCCAAAATTATTCTAGAGCCAAAAGTAATTTAGAACGAGGAGTTGCAGTGCTGAATTTAGGGTTTTCTAGAGAAATAAAATAGTAAGTGGGTTTCTATTCTCTCTTTGGTCATTTCAAGGTGATTGTTGGGTGAATTGTGTTCAAATTTGTGGGAATTTTGTTTGTAGGGTATTAGGGAATTATGGTTTGTTTAAATTAAGTGAAGTCTTATGGGAATTGTGTTGTAATTTAAAATTTTGTGGCAAGCCCTAGTTTTCCCTTTTATTTCTAAACTTTTAAATTGAAAGCCCTAGTTTTAAAATGGCACCCCAAAGAAAGCATTCCTATAAAACTAAGTATGAAAAGAGGAACATGTATGATTATTTTCAAGACCAATTGCCACCATCCACAATAGATACGTATGAGGGACAAAAATTTATAGTTGGAAAAATCCTAAGTGAGGGTTTACTTGATAAGGCATATAATGTATCAAATGATAGGGTTTCGATGATTGGTTTGGATATGTTCAAAATATGGTTTGGGTAGAGAAATAAAGGTACTCCCTTTTCAAAGTGTGGCATCATGTTTTAGGTAAATTGGTGGTCCCCAATATTTTTATGGATATAGATTTTCTAAAGGCTATTGAAGAAAGACATGACCCAATTTAGAGGGATGTAAAAGGAAATTCAGGGAATGTGTTGTTATCAATTAAAAGTATAGATATTCAGAAGGCTTTTGACTTGTATGATCTTTCCCCTTTTCTAGATCCTATTTATTTGAAGGGTATAAAAGAAGAATATGTGAAGGTGAAAGATATGGTTAGAGATAAACTCCTTCCTTTTCATTTAGCCAAAGTAGGGAAGACAAAATACTATATTGGCCCAAGTTCAGTGGAACCATTTCCTATTGAGGATTTTGTTCCATACCTCAAGGCTACATTCTTTTCACTCCACTAGGTTTTAGGGTTTCATCCTAGTACTATCATGCCACCAGCATACATGTATATGGAAATTCAGCTCCAACATATAGGCTTCACAATTCTTTTTGACTATACACCATTTTTAGAAGAGAAGACTCACAAGCGATTGCTGAATGTAAAAAAGAGTAGGGGTATGACATATTTATTTTGGTATTCGTTATTGATGCATATGATCCTATACCAACATGCATATTTATTTGAGAGTTCCATGTTCCTAAGAAGAAATGCAGATGATAGTTCAATTATGGAGCATGGATATGTCTTGGGATAAGGATGAGGCCAACTTTATTATATTTGAAAAATAATTTGTGTCAAGGATGAGGGAAGAGTTAATAGTTAATCCACCTAAGATTCCTTCACAATTACATGATTTCTTCAAACCCATGGAAAGAACCCCAGATTTGAAGATTGCACAAATTGGGGAGATTATATCCTTATACGCTCAATACTATTATAAGGGTTTATGGTTTTTCGGGCATGCCACATGTCTTACCCTACAATGTTCCATTGAGGGTCAGATTTGTAAAGGCAATTTGGCAGATTAGATGTATTCAAAGAAGGGAATTAATAGCAAAATAGAAAGGTACTTTGTTCTCTGATTATACAATTATCCTGCATTTTGTAATAACCAAAGGAGGTTGGGTCCACTTGGATAAATTCTTCGCTCCTTATCATATGGGTGTTAGTATAGCAAGGCATAGTGACCCAGTGGGATTATACAATATGTTTAGAGCTAGGATTAAGAGAATCCTTTCATTTGATGCTTTCAATTTTCCTGAGGAATTGATCAGAAATGAATGTTATGAAGAGGCACAAGAATAAAGAAAAGAGAAATGGGCTGCATACAGAAATTTGTTGGGTATTGTACAAAAAATAGATCCTAGTTAAGATTCATTTAAAACATTCAAAACTTTTGTTTCCAAGATAAATACATTGGTCAATCACTTTCAAGAGGTCATGTTGGTCTTGAAACAAAAAATAAATCGATTGGAGAAAAACAAGGAGGAACAAGAAGGGGATAAGGTTATGCAAGAAGAATCTCTAGTAGTGGTAGACACACAAAAGGAGGGAAGGATTCAATTAGAGTCAGGTGAAAATGTTGGTGTCTTGCAAAAGTTTTTGTATGCATCACTTTCATCTTTTCCAACTATAATGATGCCTTCAAGACCAAATCCACTACCACAATCAAAGGATGGAAAAGAGGAATCAAGACCTGGTAATATGCCTCCAAGAAATGAAAAGATGTATAAGAGATTGAGAGGTGAGGTAGTCAATGATGACAATAGTAACAAGGAAATGAAAAGAAAGCGCAAGAAAATTATGAAATATGAGGATCCTTCTAAATATCAATGAAAACTAGTGAAGGGAATCAAGATAATTGATATAGAAGATTCACCTAATATAAATACATCACCAAACCCTATATCCCCTTCACCTCGAAGGTAGGAGGATGCACAAATAAAGGAACAACCAATCGAGGATAAAGAGGGTACAATTATTATTACTAATAAGGATTAATAGATTGGGGTCCTCCTAATCCTAGGTCACTTGAATTAGATTCCACCTATCTAGATATTAAAGGTAGAGAATTTTTAGATGCTACAAGGGAGGCTTGCAATGAGTTCCTAGAGGATGAAGCATTTATAAAGAGTCAAGCATTCTTGTAGTTGGTTTGGAAGGTCAAGATTGATGATTACATGAAGAGGTGTGAGGAAAGAAAGGCTTAGAAGCATGAGAGGAGTGACCAAAAGAATGATGATGAATTAAAGAAGTAAATGATTGAGGAGTTTGATGCCATCACATTTGAAGAAGGGAAAATAATTGTGAATGAGGAAGGGGTTTTGATTTTACCCGAGTGGGATATAGAAGATGTTACTGCATTCGATGTTGTGAGGAGAAATAAGAAGTTACATGGTTCTACAAAGGAAGAAAATCTTGCATTGAAGGGTTCTAATTTAAGTCATGACTATGCCACCTTGGCCATATTGGTACTCAAAATGCAGTTTTGAGATACCATGTAAAATTTTGATTAAGTGCTCATTTTTGGCTTTGTATTGCATGCTAGCATGGGCGTATTTGAAGACATATCATGAATTCTATGTGTTCATTGCCTTTTGTACAGCCCATTAAGGTATTTTGAGTCCTTAGATGTCGTGTTCAAATGGGTTTTCATCAGCTCATTCCTAAGGGGTCTCGAAATCAGAAAATTGCTAAGTGTAGAAATCACCGGGAAGGGTCACTTTGAGGTTGAATAATATGAAATTTGATGAGAGTCATGAAAATCTGAGCCTGGCGTCTTGTTGTACACCTTGCATACTCTCTATGTGTCAGGTTTCAGGTCCCTGTGACAAGTTTTAACCCTATTTATTCATCCCCTTTCGAGGGTGTTTTCTTAGTTTTGCACTTGAGCACTTGTTCAGCTATTCTCAGAGGCCCTGTTTGTGGAGCTGTATCTTTTCTCAGTGATTGGAAGTAAAGTGATGGTCATGTCCCTATATTGTAAACAAGTTTTACTTC
Organism: Chamaecyparis obtusa; assembly: GCA_027943335.1. NCBI lineage: Eukaryota > Viridiplantae > Streptophyta > Pinopsida > Cupressales > Cupressaceae > Chamaecyparis > Chamaecyparis obtusa. The sequence goes on from BSBK01011028.1 coordinate 113,995, forward strand.
ATCCTTCTCAGTTTGCAGCTTGTGACGAATCCATTGGATGAATTTCCCAATGCGATTCCATTTGCAGTTTCTGTTGTTTGCAAAGAGTGAAGTGCACCAGTTTGTCGGAGGTCAACTTTGCTCATTTATAACTTTTGACCAGTCAAACCTATCAGAGAAATTCTTGTTGGTCTGCATTGCGAAGTTGACATATTTCTTCCAGTTCAGATTTGAGCCTTCTGCCAATCCAGTTGATATCTTTTTAAAGGCATTTCCAAGCTAAACTTTCCTTTGTTTTCTGCATGTTCTGAGTCTATCTTTGCAAGTACAAGTTTTCACAGGGCTATATCTTTTGCCTAGTTTACTCTCGGATTGGGACAATGATTGAATCATGATGTTTTCATCTCATTGTACTTATGTGCCAGTTTGTGGCTTCCTAGGGATCCGTTTGGTATTTTTGCCAGGGTGTTTTCAAAGGCAGTTTATCAGGTTCTGACAATGTGTTTGCGGGAATAGAATGAAAAGGGAAACTTCAAAGGTAAATATCTTTCGACTCAGGTACAGTCATGAGATTTCATTTTGGGGAATGATAGTTTATAGATCAGAGAATGTGTCTGTCAGAGGGCAAGGTCGAGTCAGGTGATTGTGTCAGTTTTTAAAGCCTGTTTCTGAGCCTGTTTCTCTTGATTTTGGTGCTTTGCAAATTTGGTTTTTCTGAGACTTTGAGGATCTAGGTATGATTGATTTTTGATCATGAGATGTTGCGGAAGGCGTCTGGAGAATTTTTTGGTCTGGGTGTTTGAATTCGAAAAAAATTTAGCCGGGCCCATCTTGGACCCGACTTTGCTTACAAAATTAAGGAACTTCATGAATAAAGACAAATTATAAAGGGATGTGTATATGAACCAATGGCAATGATTTTTTTTTTTGACGATCTATGGGTGTTTGACTTGGAGCTAGAAAAGTGGAATCAGCTCAAACAGAAAGCACCATTTACTCCAAGAGCATATCACACTACAACACTTTTAGATAACAACTACTTATGGGTGATAGGTGGAAGTAATCATGATACTCTCTTTGATGATGTTCATGTGCTTAACACTACTACTTTACAGTGGAGCTATCTAGTTATCAAGCGTACCATCGGAAGCAAGGGCACTCATGCTGCAATTAGGCACCCCTTTGAAAGTAGAGCAATTTTAGTTCATGGAGGTTATGGAAGACCTGATCCTCACTAGTTGGAGGATATTTCACTCCTTCATACAGATTCTCTAGAGTGGTATGCATTGAATCCTGGCGGAAGATTTCCATGTGCAAGAGGTTACCATTCCTTGACTACAATTAGAGCATATGTTATTCTATTTGGGGGTAAAGGTGATTCAAGAATTGTTAAAGAAAATTACTTGAGTGTGTACGATGTTTTAACAAATAAATGGGCTATTCTTGAAGTGGAACGGGACACTCCATTACCACATTCGAATCATGCAGCTACTTTAATGGATATTGATTTTATTCATGGTGGTCGCAATAGGACAATACGTTTAAGTGACATGTGTTCTAAAGGTTCCGCATTCCTCTTCATCTAGCATTTGGACTTCATGACTAAAATGGCACATTTTGGAGAAGACGAATTCATTGGTCAACACAAAGAAATCAGCTTGGAAGAGATCAATTCTTAATACTGAATCAAATTTCCCACTTGGTTAATCTGCACACCCCTTGGTAGCAAGAGGTCAATCTTTGTATAGTTTTGAAGGACATTAGTGTCAAAGACTTGGATTTCAATGACATAGAAGGCAAATCTATTCTGGTAAATCGATTGAGAAATGTTTGTGCTCTCATCGTCTTGGATGATGTCGATCATAAAACCCAACTAGATGCTTTGTTACCAAGTAAGGACTGCCTTGAATCTTCAAATAAAAAGACCAGCATATATAAAATGAGATGCCCAGCATTGGAAAAAATGAAACTAGCGCCAAGGTAAGAGACGGTCAACATTTCAAAATAAAAAATGTCCAACGTTCCTAATAAAGACCAGCATTCAAAAGGGTAGTCAGTGTTCAAAGGAAGAAAATGGAGCAGACTAGCGTTTAGAAAGAGGGAGTCCACGTCTTTGGAATAGTGCCAGCAATTAAAGGAAGGGGCACTCACGTTTTGAAATATAGTTTCCAGCGCATTGTAAGAAAAAAAAGACTCTCAGCGTGTTTCAGAGAAAAGAATCCAACGCATTCAAAATGAAAGATCAGCACATTATGAAAGAGAGCTAGCACACAAAGAGTTTCCAATACAAAAGAAAAGAGACTAAGCACAATCAAAGAAAGACCTATGTTTGAATGAAAAAGAGGCCACATGCATGTGAAAATGTCCAGCGCATTTCAAAGTCAAAGGAACCAGCAAAGGATTGAAACCAACGTGAATTTGAAAATGCCCAACACACCAGAGGAAAGATGATCCCACATTCATCCAGTGTGGGCCTTTTATAATCTTTTTATAAAGTATCACTCACTTAACAATGCAAATGGAAAGGAATGAAGACTTGTTGTGTGCACGTGGTTCAAGGCCACTGGCTGTTGATGATTTGGCGCTTAGTTGTTGGTGACAGAGCAATGGGCCCTATGCGCTAGTAAGGTTATTTTTTACCAAATTGTGATCTTTGCAGGAATGGTGACCTTGGGATTTGTGCCACCATCTAATGGTGGTCGCATGATCTCATGGGCCATTTCTGCCCCATGCAATCATGCGACAAGGTGACACATGGCAGTTGGCGATGTGGTGGCGATCAGATGGTGACAAATGGTAAGCTGTTTAGGTGGACTTTTCTGAGCAAATAGGAATGCAACATGTGTCAAAGGTGGTGATTGGGCACTTAGGTGGAGCTGAGGTGGCACAGGGTGCAAGGTTGGATCGATCACGTGCTGCCACATGGCATGTGGGTCCCGGTAGGGGCATTCAAAAATAATATTTTATTCTTTTCTTCCGCACATTCAAAGAGTCCAAAAAATCAAAGTTATAAATGTAAATTCATATAGTTTGAACTATATGATAAAATTCAAATATCAAAATGGCAGAGCTGGGAGATTGTTTAATAGCTGGGGGCTTTATTTTTTGCCCAAATAGCAAGTATCATATACTGTCGAAAAGGTCTCGACGCAAGCATTCCAATTTTGGAATCAAATTTTGCACAGGTGGTCATTTGCTCGCGATATTTGCAGTTGAACAAAACAGGGGGTCGGGAAGATATTTTGAAAATATCTATTTTGTTCAATCCGGTGATTCACAATTTGTTTGAAGAGATGACAGGTGCTTTCCAGAGTTGATAGCAGGTTCCATTTCCAGTTTGAAGGCAAATGATTCATCCTATGAGCAGATGAGAGAAAGACAAGTGTCGCTTTGTAATGCCTCCTGAATTTCCTCTTTGCCTTCTTATTCTAAATTCTGAGGGGGGTCAAGGGTTCCAATCTTTTTGCATGAGCAGAGCTATGCAAGTTTGAGTTCCATGAATGCAAGTTCTCAATTTCATTTCAGAGTTCTCATTTTGAGTTTGCTATGATTTGAATGTATAGATATAGGTGATTCAATGAAATACAGTGAAAATCCTTTCCTGTATTTGTCTGATGTCTCTTTGTGTTATATCAAATTGTTGTATATCAATTTGTAAGGCATCTCTGTATACTTGTTTACAAGGTAAATGGTGTAATGATTCTCAAGTTTCTTTCAAGGGGAGTGTAATATCTTGAAGATTGTTGCTGATAATTTGATGTTTCATGAGGATCCAATGTCCAAATAGGGGAAAGAAATAATGGTGTGCAAGGTACATTGTTTGAATTTTAGTTGTATAAGATTTGAAGTTTCCTGTTGATGTGCATTTTCTGACTCCATGCCCAGGATTAGGCACTGGTTTGACCAGACTTGTAATCAAAATCTTTTCAAATCACTTTTCCATTTCTAGTTCAAGAACATAAATGTTTGTCGATTGCATTGAATAGTGCAAGTGCTTTTGGTGATTCCTTGTAGAAGTGAATCAGATAGGTTAACCTACCTGAGTTTTAAGGTCGAAGAGAAGAAGGGTGAATACCCTTGTCACTTTTGCCATTTTTCTGTAATGATTGTTTGCTTTTGTTAACATCATGGATTGGCTTTCTAAGCTCTGCATCAGTTGCAGAAATAGACATTAGCAAGTCATTGTCAGAACCCCTAATCCACTGCAAGGATTTCATTGTGAAGCAGTGAGTCTGAAGATAGGTACACCCACCTGGGTTTGTGGAGCCCGAAGTAGAAGAAGGACTTGGTCCTTATCAATTAGCCTTTTCCCTATAAGAATCCAGAATTGGGAACCTGAGAGTAAAGCTTAATAGCTATATTGGTGATTCTACATGAAAAAGAACTAGTAGGCCATTTGGTCACTAAACCCCGGGGAAAGAAGACCAAACATTGGAGACATCAACCCCAATTTGAGAGGGAGTCTCATGATCAAGAGAGCATCTGAGACCTTAGGAGTTGAGGTAGCCAATTTAACTTTGGATGTGGCCAAGTTGAACAAGGAAACTGCTAAGAGGGAATAAGTAGAGAAATTGGATAATAAATCTAAGTTTGAGAATGTGTTTGAGGAATATAGAAAGATGCAAAGGGTAAATGTTGAGTTATAGTCAAATTTGAAAATCTTGGAATAGAGACCATTGGAGGCACCCTCTTCTACTCTTGATATTACCTATTCCCCTCCTACACTAAGGTCACCATCCACCACACATATTGTTGCATCTCAGTCTTCAATGGATATTTCTCCTCATGTTTCCACATCAATACCAATTATTGAAGATCCTACTTGTTCTGTTGATCCAAAAAAAGGATAGTTGTTGGATAAGATTAAAGAGTTGGAAAACAAGTTGGTAGAGGTAGAACATAATTTTATCCAAAAGAAGAGAGAGATAGTCAGTTTAGTACTAACTCATTTAAATGAAAATTGAAAGTAAGTTGGAAAGAATCCATTCTTTCTATTCTTTATTGTTTCAAGTTGTTAACGGTTTTGACAGGGATCAAATTTTTTTTGCCCCATTGTTCACTAAATGGATGAAAAGGGAAAATGATTTGAAGATGATGTATGTTAACATCAAAGTTCCATGTTGAAAGTCTACAGGTACTTCAACCAACTTTTATGTTGGCTAATTCTATTCAAGAGTTTCAGATGTTACCTGAGGATATTGAGAAAAGGATCAGAGAATTGATTGATAATTTTAATGGAATGTATGATACACTTCTTCCTGGGATAGTAGATGAGAATGGAAAAATTAAAAAATTTCAACTCTGGAGTGAACATGCAGAACATATCACCAATTCTCAAGTTGACTTGATATGTGAAGATTTAGACACAAACATATTGGAGAGAAGCATGGACAAGATTATAGGCACTCGCACATTTTTTGAAACATTTGAAAAATGAAGCCAATCAAGTAGAAGTCAAATACAATCCATATAGAGCCAAGGAAAATGAGGTCATGGGTTTCAACTGGCAAACATATGAAGAATATGCTTAATGGGTTAAAATGTATTTGAATGAAGATTGAGAAAGCAAGAAAATAGTACTCTAGTTCTTTATGTGACAGTCTGACATGAACTTTTGGCATTATTCAATAGTAGTTATATTTTGAAGAATGATTTTTCAACGGGCATTGATCCAGATAAAATATTCATCAAAACATTGAAAAGAGGGAATGTACAAAGAATATTTTGCAAAGGGAAAAGGCAATTTTGTCTTATATGTCAAGTCTGTTGTTTATAAAACTTTATAGTCTAATGAAATAGTGGCATGTGTCTCCTCTAGCCCTTAGCTTATTTTGTTTTCTTGTTTATATAAAAGGGTAATCAAGGCAAAGAGACGGGGACCGAGTTCATTTTTTTATGAAGTCTAGGTCTCAGGTCAAGGATAAATGATATTTTGAGAAAATTGTAAAGAATTTACTAAGAAAATAAAAAGGATTTTATTTCAATTTTTGCAGGTCTAAATCTATAAATTGTATATCTGATGTATGATAGAGATAGCATTTGAAATTAATTAAATATAAAATTTCTAGCCTAAATCTCTCTTGAGTTTAAATTTAATAAGTTTTGAATAAATAGAATCAAAGATTTTATTATGTTCAGTGCATTTTTGAAATGTATATGAATTTTGTTCATGCTTTGGTTCAAAGAATCAATTAAATGCTTGAATACATATTTGCAAATTCTTAGGGTTCGTTCAAGGATTCCGATAAGAAGTTTGGGTTATGGTTGTAGTTGAGAAATATTGTAATGTAGTATTGTCTTAGATCTTTAAGCTATTTAATGATTATTGATTAAACTACATTTATGTTTTTGGTGGATGAATTACCCAATGGATTGAGGCACTGATGTGTGTTGTAGTATCTATACTAGTCTTATGATGTTCAATTTCATCTTGCTTAGCCATAAAGTTGATTAAATCGCACTATATCACTTTAATTTTATGTTGTATTATTGTAGTACCCATCTCATGCTCCAATTTAGTTGACGATCAATGAAGATTTAGCCAATTTTTAGCATTCTCCTAATTTTGTTGAGTTTATGTGAGATTTTTCTTATTTTTATTCATTTCACAAGTGTGGTGCAGAGGTTGTGAGTGGATTAAGGGATAACCCTCTCAATTTTTGTAGAGACCAAAGTGTAGAAGGGTAGAATTGTCCTTGTCAGTTGGTCCAAGTCCTAGAAATTATTGATTATTAGAGTTGGCATTTCTATAGATAGTGGATAGCTGAACTTGGTGGCTTTTTAGCATAAACCATTTTTAGGAACCAAGAAGATATACTTAAATGATTTGAACGCGAGTGTAAAATGGTCACGTATAATTCAGACTATGAATTACAACCATTAATACTGCAGGCTCTGCTATCGATGATCGTTGTCGATGGTTGTTGTCGGTGAACATATAACCAATACTGAAAGATGTATCTATAAGAATTGATACCAAAAAATCCAGAATAGTGGCATCGATGATAACCAAGAATGGGATAATCTAGCATAAGTTTCTTATCTCTATTTTAAAATAAGTAATTGAATAACTGAAACCCAAATACATAAATAATAACATCTCTACATTATGAACAATTGTCCTTAAAAGTGGACTTGGTTTCATATTTTGTAGTAGATTCAAGAAAATACCTAGAATGTCTTGGTATAAAGCCCTAACTTCTCTCTTTGGGGGCTTTTCTATGATTTACATGTTACAAGTAGTCGTTGTCGTTGCACCAAAAGATCAACCTGTCAATTCTCGATACAACCACTAGACTTATAGAATCCATAGGAGGAAATTAAGCCATGTTGTGAATCCTACAAGGGATGTTGGCGCACTACCAATGATCCCCCTCCTAGCGTCACTCATCGTAGCCTACATAAATTCAAACTCGTGACCATGCTCTGATACCAATTGTTACAAGTAGTGGTTTTCATTGTACCAAAAGATCAATCTGTCAATTCCTGATACAACCACTAGACTTATAAAATCCACAAGAGGCGGTTAAGCCATGTCACGAATCCTGCAAGGGATGCTAGCATACTACCAACATTCCTGTTAATATGATTTAGAACAATAGAGAAGGGGGTGAATTAGTTTTTCTCAGGTCCAGATGTATAAAATAAACTTCAAAACTCTTCAACCAATCATATATAACAACCAATAGCTACTCGGTCATTATTGAATACATAACAAAAACATATAACAATGCAATCCACTATCCAATAGTATTTGACTTGTAAAACACAGAAATGTTCAAACCAAAACATTCACACAAGCATTAACACCAGGATTTATAGTGGAAACCCAATTTGGGAAAAACTAGTTTGTAACATGTTACTGATATTTTCACTCTTCTGAAGTGAGCTCTATGAAAAGCCAACCCTGTCAAAGGTTACAAACACACAGTCAGGTTTGACCTGGTTAAAGGATTTCAACCACTTTGTTAAAAGGGTGCCTTGTTATAGGACTTACATACATTCCATTAGAATGCAACCTTGTTCAAAGGATTTATACAAATGACTGTTAGGTCAACCTTGGTTAAAAGGATTTTGACTGATATAATGGTTAGAAAGTAACAGTAGTATTGATCTGAAAATATACAACTCACTTTGCAAATAACAGATCCAATTTCATACACATATGTTGGCTTACTGACTATGGTTCATTTTCATCTCCATCACTGATCTACTCAAAAATTCCTTCAAGCAATCACAACTCCTTCTCCTTCATCCTTTTCTGCTTATACAGTCAATAACAACAACTCCAACATCACCCTCTACATATCTCAACCTCATACTTAGGTTTCCTTAATACTTCCTCAATTAGGTTGATCCAACTTTTGCCGCTTAATCTCTTCTGTAGATCTTAGGGTTAGATCAGATTCATCGAATCCTTCCAACTTTATGTTCTTCATCCATACTTCTAGAAACATCTCAAATCTCTTTATAGATTTACAATAAAATGGTTTATAGTGCATTAAATGCTTCCATATAATCAATAAATAAAGTCAACACAATTTACATAATTGAAGAATTCAACTATGTCGGCTAGGAATCTGAAATCTTCCTCAAATGTAAATTACTGACGCTTGGTCAATATGTGTTCAACTCCTTGATCTTCACTGGGTAGCCCGGTCACCACTAAAAATGCCTCCTTGGCTAATATTGTCTTCCTCGGCAATTAACTGATGTTCGGTCAACACTGAATTTACTCGGCATATACTAGCTTGGTCAACACTAACATCACTCGACTTACACTAGATTTCTTCACTTTTTCTCGGTTAAGCCTACTTGTTTAGTCTTCCTTCTTACTTAGATAAGCAATACATTATCTTATCATTGTGCCACATAGTCAAGTACCCATTGAAGTATCAAGATAACTCAACCTTTCCTTAGGTTCTATTGTTATCAACCTTGCTCACACCCTTCTCAACAATCAAATAGATATATTACTTTCTTACATAGCAATAGTCTTACCAGTTACGGTTTGAAATCAATGACAATACAACAATTGCTTCAATTGCAGTTTCAAACAATCTCCCTCTTTGGCATTGATGGAAACACCATATGAATAACACATGAATCACCAACCAATCCAAAACTTATCTATCCATCAGAAATATTTATAATATCCTTAGCTTCATTCTGATTAAGAATCAATTATCCTTGCTTACATGACCGTCCACACAGTAACATTCTCCCTCTTACTTGATCTTTCATGAAATTTCACCATGTGTTTTCATCTTATTCATCTCCCTCTTTGGCAATAATGCCAAAGTAGCAACTAAAACATACATCGTTCAAATGTAGATGTCATCTTGTCAGTTTAGTAACAATATTTCTCCCTCTGTCATCTATGCTTATGACTGATTATCAGCTTTGTTGTACTTTTCACAACTCTAGGCTACTCCTAAAGTGTGACCTATCTTTGCATCAATTTGTCAAATACTCTTTGTAGCACATTTGATGCAATGCTCCTATCTTGACTAGGCAGCCTCAGTTAGGGGAAGAACCCCTAATTGTCCTCTCAGATATTCATGAGCTTCTTTAGGTAAAGCTTTAGTGAATATGTCTGCTAGTTGTTCTTTTGTATTCACATATTCCATTATGACCTCTTTATCTTGTACCAATTCCCTCAAGTAATGATACTTGATGGTGATGTGTTTGGTCTTTGTGTACATCACTGGATTCTTAGATATGTTGATAGCACTTTTGTTGTCACAGTAAATGATGCAGGAGCATCCCAGGGTAGTTGGCTATCCTGCATGTTTGGGAAATTTGCTGGAGTTGTGTGGACTTATTTTCATATGTGAGGGGGTTTGGTAGAGTTGGATAAACCCACTTGGGTCTTGGGTAATTGGTTTTGATGTATTTAATGGAACTTGGCATGGTCTTGGTTGCTCAGCATGGCCTAGGAGGAGCTCGGCCTTGCTTGGGATTTTGGTGCCTATTTCAGGCCACATAAGTAATTTTCCACAAAGAGTTAGAGGCTGAAAATTTCAGGGATTAAATAGGGCCTATATTTCTACCTACAGTTCGAAGCACGAGTTCTAATTCATCCGGAGCTAGGAGATATCGTGATTTTACTAAGACATCTATTTTGGGAATTTAATTGTTGCTGTTGGCCGACTTGTGGCAATTAATTTATATTTTTATATTTAATTTATGTTCAGGACCGACCTGTGGCTTAGATTGGTATAAATAGGGGTGGTGGGGAAGTCTTTAGGAATTCATTTTCATTCATCCATCTTGGAGAAGAGGAAGAGGTAGAGGAGCGAGTTTTGAGAGGAGCTAGTAGCTGCGGCTTGGGAAACAAAGGAGATTGCTTGGTGGGCTTGTGAGCACCGGGTTAGATCTTCCTTGGGAATTCTTACCAGTGTGTGGATCTGGGCTAGCTAGGGTTTGGTTTGGATCTTGCGAGATCTTATAGAGTTTCTATTGTAATTGCATTGTATTTTTTCGTAACCCGGAAGGCCTTACAGCCGGGCATGTTGGATGAAAATATAATGATTCTATTATGAGTATTGGCATTGTGTGGATCTAAATATTTGTATTGTTATTATATTCTATTGTGTGGTTATTTGCTAGGGGCTAGGACATCTCCATCAGGGATTCTCCTGCCTTGCACTGCATCAAGTGGTATCAGAGCACAGTTGTTCCTGAGTGTGTGGACAGAGCGCCGAATGTGAGGCAGTTTGCACCAGGACTTTGGGTGGAGTTTATTAGAGCACAGTTGTTCCTGAGTGTGTGGACAAAGTGCCGAATGTGAGGTAGTTTACACCAGGACCTTGGGTGGAGTTTTTTAGAGTGAAGGTTGTTCCTGAGTGTGTGGACAGAGCACCGAATGTGAGGCAGTTTGCACTAGGACCTGGTTGAAGGTTGGATCTAGTTGGTGATTTGCTACGGAGGGTTTGCGAAGATCTTGGAAGATGGCTCTAAGAAGATTGGACCCTGAGATGATTGCAAAACTCCATGATGTAGTGGAGAAGAATATTTCAAAGAATTTTGCTCGGTTGGAAGCTAGATTGACTAATCAAGTTAAGGAAAGGATGGTTGAGAGTGATCCATCTCTGGATAAATTTCATAAGAGAGTTCGAGAGATCTTGAAACCATGGAGCTGGAGTCTACCAATCAGGAAGCGAGTTGTCTGGCCGGTTAGAAGACTTGTTCGAGAGAGAAGAGGGCATAGCAAGGTCAAGATGGAAGTTGGTTTTGTTGATCAGTGTGTGGAGGTTGATGCGGAACCTGCGGAGAAACTTGTGGATGTTTCTATGGAGCTTCCTAACCTTGTTGATGCTGTGATTGAGGTTGGTTTTCATGATCAGTTGGTTGAGTCTGACATGGAAATTGTGGAGCACTTGGTCGTGGATAATCAGGTTGCTAAGGGTGGTGATCCATATGTTGGTGATATGGATGTTGTTGATATGGATGTTGCTGGTGTGGATTCACTAGTTGTTGATGTGGTTGAGGATATACATGATACTACGGATCTGTATGTTCCTGATGTGGACCTGTTGGTGGTTGACATGGTTGAGGATTTACATGTTGCTCCTATTTTGGATTTGAACTTACATGTTGGTGACATGGATTTCATGTTTGAGGATATTGTTGTTGTTGGTAGTGATCAGCTACAGAGAATGTTGGTGAGGCACTATGTTCAGTTTGTTCCTGGCAGTAAGCATGTTGATTGGATGGTTGAGATTCTAGTGGTTGACAGATGGATGCGGATTTGGGTGATTTGCATGTTTTTTTTATTGTCCCTGTTCAAGTGGAAGCCTTTGGTAAAGATGAAGATGGTTGCAGATATTTCATCTGGCATCAAATTATGAGGCATACTTCTTTTCGCACCTGGGGAGTCTGATGCAGGAGCATCCCAGGGTAGTTGGCTATCTTGCATGTTTGGGAAATTTGCTGGAGTTTATGTGGACTTATTTTCATATGTGAGGGGGTTTGATAGAGTTGGATAAACCCACTTGGGTCTTGGGTAATTGGTTTTGATGTATTTAATCGAACTTGGCATGGTCTTGGTTGCTCAGCATGGCCTAGGAGGAGCTCGGCCTTGCTTGGGATTTTGGTGCCTATTTCAGGCCACATAAGTAATTTTCCACAAAGAGTTAGAGGCTAAAAATTTCAGGGATTGAATAGGGCCTATATTTCTACCTACGGTTCGAAGCACGAGTTCTAATTCATCTAGAGCTAGGAGATATCATGATTTTACTAAGACATCTATTTTGGGAATTTAATTGTTGCTGTTGGCCGACTTGTGGCATTTAATTTATATTTTTATATTTAATTTATGTTCAGGGCCGACCTGTGGCTTAGATTGGTATAAATAGGGGTGGTGGGGCAGTCTTTAGGAATTCATTTTCATTCATCCATCTTGGAGAAGAGGAAGAGGTAGAGGAGCGAGTTTTGAGAGGAGCTAGTAGCTGCGGCTTGGGAAACAAAGGAGATTGCTTGGTGGGCTTGCGAGCACCGGGTTAGATCTTCCTTGGGAATTCTTACCAGTGTGTGGATCTGGGCTAGCTAGGGTTTGGTTTGGATCTTGTGAGATCTTATAGAGTTTCTATTGTAATTGCATTGTATTTGGCCGTAACCCGGAAGGCCTTACAGCCGGGCATGTTGGATGAAAATATAATGATTCTATTATGAGTATTGGCATTGTGTGGATCTAAATCTTTGTATTGTTATTATATTCTATTGTGTGGTTATTTGCTGGGGGCTAGGATATCTCCATCAGGGATTCTCCTGCCTTGCACTGCATCAGTAAATGACAGCTGGTTCAGTGATCTCTTCTTTCATGCCTACCAACAATTTCTTTATCCATACCAAGTTTGAACAATTCATTGTAGCAACGACATACTCAGCTTCAGCTGTAGATTGAGAAATGCAATTTTGTTTCTTGCTTGTCCAAGAAACTAATCTTTGTCCAAGAAAGAAACCTCCACCACTAGTACTCTTTCTGTCATCCACATTTCCTACCCAATCAGCATTAGTATACACTCTCAGTTCAAATCTTTCATACTTCTTGTAGTACAATCCATAATCAGCAATCCCTTTCAAATATCTCATTATTCTTTTGACAGCCATCATGTGATTTTCCTTAAGATTGGTAGAGAATCTTGCCACAATCCCAACTGGTAGAGCAATATCTGGTCGGTTGTGAACAACATATTGTAGCTTTCCAATCATGGATCTATACAAAGTCTGGTTTACTTTAGCAGTAGCATCATTTTTAGACAATTTTTGTTTAGTAGCCATGGGAGTACTTATTGGCCTTGAATCCTCCATACTGAAGGTTTTCAGTATCTCATGAACATATTTAGACTGGGTAATGAAAATACCTTTCTCCATCTGATATACTTGTAAACCAGCAAAGAATTTGATCTCCCCAAACATACTCATTTAAAATTCAGTTTGCATTTCATTTGAAAATTTCTTACACAAGGCATCTTGTCCACCAAATATAATATCATCTACAAAAATCTTAGCCAACAAGATTCCTTTACCTTCTTCATCTTTCATGTACAGATTTCTTGTGTCATTTGTCCTTGAGAATCCATTCTATATCAAGTAGTTGTGCAGCCTCTCATACCATGCTCTGGGGGCTTGCTTTAGTCCATACAGTGCTTTATTCAGTTTGCAAACCATGTGTCTTTTGTTTGGATCAACAAATCCTTCTGGCTGTTCAATGTACACTTCTTCTTCTAATATACCATTTAAAAATGCAAACTTGACATCCATTTGGTATAGCTTGAAATCTTTTTAGGCAGCATATGCATGTAAAGTTCTTACTCCTTCCAATCTTGCTATAGGGGCAAATGTTTCCCCATAATTTATTCCTTCTTCTTGTGTGTAGCCTTTGCATGCCAGCCTTGCCTTGTTCCTTGTGATTTGTCCATGTTCATTCAGCTTGTTTCGGAACACCCATTTTGTTCCAATGATATTTTTGTTTTCTGGTCTCGGCACCAGAGTCCAAGTATCATTCTTCTCTATTTGGTCTATCTCCTCATTCATGGCTTGGATCCAGTCTTCATTTTATAATGCCTCCCTTGTTGTCTTAGGCTTGAATTCACATAATAAACATGTAGGGTCTCTTAACTTGCTTCTAGTCAGAACTTTAGTTTCTTTGTCTCCAATGATTTGTTCAGGCTTGTGATATCTCCTTACATATTGTGCCAAAATAGGTTATGCTCTCTTTTCTTCTTGCTCTTCAGGTTCTCCAACAAGATTGTCAGATTCAGCTTCTGAATGCTCGACAACCTCTTCCTGATACTCAGCAGTATCCTCCTGTCACTTGGCATGTTCTTCTTGTCACTCAGCATTGTTTCCCTGATGCTCGACATTGCTTACCCAAGACTCTGCATTAGGTGCAGGTTTGTCACTTTCACTTTCACTCTCACCGATGCATCTTTCTTTCTCTTTCTTTGACTTTCTCAAAAAAATTTGTGACTTAAATGTAGATTCAACATTCGCAATAGTGAAGTTATCATAGTTAGAAAGCTCAAAAGTAGTAAGCTTACCAACAAGACTTTCCAACGTAAGAGCATTACCAGGGTTACATCTAGATTCTTGAATTGCTGAAATTTTAATGGCATAAATAGGACGCAAAGTTCTCAATACTTTTCCTATGATATTTTCATCTTCAATAGTTCCATTAGCTCATCTTATAGCATTTACCACTTCTTTTATTCTACCATAATACTGTGCAATATTCTCACCTTCGTGCATTTTCATTGCATCAAATTTACCTCTTAGGCTCTCAGCTTTTTCTCTCGGTACATTTATGTCACCACCATAGATGTTTGTAAGAGTGTCCCACATTTGCTTTGCATTAGTGCAGTCTTTGATGTCTTCAAATTTAGGGTAGCTTAGGGCAGATGCAATCTCCAACATTGCTTGATTGTGCTCTTGTTTAGCTCTCATCTCCTTGGCAGTCAGAGGTGCAACAGGTGTAACATAGTCATGCTCAACATAATACTTTGCAAAATCACCAATACCAGCCAGATGCAGCTTCATCAGGCTTTGCCATGCAGGGAATTTCTCCTTATTTAGCTTCATTACCTCCTTCTTATACATCCTGATCATTTACTTCAAGTACTTTTAAACGTGTTCTCTATAAGCACCAACAGCTCTGATACCAATTGTTAATATGATTTAGAACAACAGAGAGGGGGGGGTGAATCAATTGTTCTCAGGTCTAGATGTATAAAATAAACTTCAAAACTCTTCAAGCAATCAGATCTAACAACCAAAAGCTACTCATTCATTACTGAATACATAACAAAAACATATAACAGTGCAGTCCACTATCCAATAGTATTTGACTTGTAAAACACAGAAATGTTCAAACCAAAACATTCACACAAGCATTAACACTAGGATTTATAGAGGAAACCCAATTTGGGAAAAACCACTTTGTAACATGTTACTGATATTTTCACTCTTCTGAAGTGAGCTCTGTGAAAAGCCAACCCTGTCAAAGGTTACAAACACACTGTTAGGTGTGACCCGGTTAAAGGATTTCAACCACTCTATTAAAAGTGCACCTTGTTATAGGACTTACATACATTCCATTAGAATGCAACCTTGTTCAAAGGATTTATACAAATGACTATTAGGTCAACCTTGGTTAAAAGGATTTTGACTGATACAATGGTTAGAAAGTAACAATAGTATTGATATGAAAACATACAACTCACTTTGCAAATAACAGATCCAATTCCATACACATATGTTGGCTTACTGACTGTGGTTCATTTTCATCTCCATCACTGATCTGCTCAGAAATCCTTTCAAGCAATCACAACTCCTTCTCCTTCAGCCTTTTCTTCTTATACGGTTAATAACAACAACTCCAGCATCACCCTCTACATATCTCAACCTCATACTTAAGTTTCCTTAATACTTCCTTAATTAGTTCAATCCAACTTTTGCTGCTTAATCTCTTCTGTAGATCTTAGGGTTAGGTTAGATTCATCGAATCCTTCCAACTTAATGTTCTTCATCCATCATTCTAGAAACATCTCAAATCTCTTTATAGATTTATAACAAAATGGTTTACAGTGCATTAAATGCTTCCATACAATCAATAAATAAAGTCAACATGATTTATATAATCCAAGAATTCAACTATGTCTGCTAGGAATCTAAATTCTTCCTCAAATATAAATTACTGATGCTCGGTCAATATGTGTTCAACTCCTCGGTCTTCACTGGGTAGCCCAGTCACCACTAAAACTATTTCCTCGGCTAATACTATCTTCCTCGGCAATTAACTGATGTTCGGTCAACACTGAATTTACTTGGCATATACTGGCTCAGTCGACACTAACATCACTCGACTTACACTAGATTTCTTCACTTTTTCTCGGTTAAGCCTACTTTTTAAGTCTTCCTTCTTCCTTAGATAAGCAATACATTATCTTATCATTGTGCCACATAGTCAAGTACCCATTGAAGTATCAAGATAACTCAACCTTTCCTTAGGTGCTATTGTTATCAACCTTGCCCACACCCTTCTCAACAATCAAATAGATATAGTACTTTCTTACATAGCAACAGTCTTACCAGTTAAGGTTTGACATCAATGACAATACAACAATTGCTTCAATTACAGTTTCCAACAATTCCACACCTTCATCCTTCTCAAATTGTTTACCCTTTTCTTCTTCTTTCTCAAGAGTTTGTCCAAGAGTGTTTTTTGCAAAGGCCTTAGGTTTCCTTTTCCTCACGAGAGGTTGAGTATCCCTCTCCTCTTTCTCTTCTTGAATTTTCTTCTACAACTCCTCTAATTTCCTTTTTTTTCTCATCCTCCTATCTTTTCTTCCCGAAACTCTTGGGTTTAGAGGATTCCCTTTCCACCTTTATCTTTGAGATTTCCCATTTTTAGACACTTTTAAGCACACAAATTTCTAGGGCTTCAAACACTACTAAATACCCTTATTCCAAGACTACAAATGCAGAGAAAAATTTAATTACCTTTAGAAAGAATCAAGAAAAACTTACTAGTTATAGCTACATAAGAAAGTAGTTGTACTTGACAAGCACATCTTCAATTTGTAGAGCTCTCCTTCCCAGCCTCAAGAATGCAAAATAATACAAGAACTCATGAAAATTTCTAATCAATACTATTTAGAATGGTGGAGTATATTTTCCATTAATTTGTATGTGTGAAATAACTTAGCTTTGATGGTCATGCATGCATTTAAAAATCCATCTTTGATGTTCTCATTATCAACCATCCATATTAAGTTGATTGTACTTGACCCTGGGATCATGTGCCACACCAGCATCATAGTCTTTAAAGTTCGAGAGAACGTAGAGAAACATCAATCCCACATAATGTTTTCACCTCATACTCCTACAATAGCACTATAATCATGTTCATGAATGATGAGGGGAGTGACAAGAAAGGAGTTTAGGGCAATATTTTTAAAAATAGGGGGGATTTTTAGTATGCTATGAACACACGCAAAATAGCCCAGGTTAACTAAGCGAAGCCCACATGGCTATTTATTTTTATTTCTATTATCTGTATGTAAATTTTATAAAGATATAAAAAAATCTATAACCATTTTCTCAAGGTTAGTGTAGGAAATTGTTCCACTAGATCAAATTCCTTTCATTAAGCATTGGAATTATTGTTAAATAGTGCATTATTAGTTTCTATGAAATTGATCTTTTTATGTGGGGTGAGGAAGGTTATAAAATGATTTTTCCATGTTAGAATAATACTTTCAACACTTAGTAAATAATGGTATTAACATTTAGAAAATAGTTTAAAGTATACGATTCTTATTTGATAGAAATATGCCTATGACGAAATGTATAGTTATGTTCTTGGTGAATATTATAAGTTAGGTGTTTATGTTTTTAACATCAACAACTTGCAAGCATATCATAATATGATCTTTTATTATTTATCATATTGTATGATAAATGCATTGAACCACTATTCATGCTTGCATTATAAACATTGAGTTTAACGTATCTATATATATTTACATAACAATGTTCTGCTACAAGCACGACCATATGGTTATACCCTAGCTCATTCAAATTATATTTAGACTACATTTATAATGGAATGCAATTATGGTCTCAGAGGATATTAGAGAGTGAGGATATGTTGTGGTTATTAGTATGCAGTAAGTGAAGATATCTTTAGTCATTCTTTCCAAAAGAGATAACCAACTTCTTTGTAAGGGATCTATGTGCTTAAACATAATGGATAGTAATCTTAGGACTATGATTTCCATTATAATTAGACCATGATAATGTATTTATTGACATTGGAGCTTGAAATTTTTTGTTTCAATGATTTATCAAGCATTTACATAAAATATATGGATGAGTTTCATAGCCATTGTTATGTGGTTAGAAAACAAAGATTGTTATATTGATAAATATAGTTGAAATAAGATATATACTTACCTTATAGTTATATGTAATGTTCCACAATTAGTATGTCTTAGTATTAATTTTGAGAGCCTAAAAATAATTAATATTATTGTGCTCTCAAGATCTTTGGTTAGTTGGATCACAAAGGGTGAATTTTATGCTTTTGTTCAAAACCTTTTAAGTAACTATACTAGCAAACATGTTAAGGGGGTTTATGAGAAATTTGAATGGATATCATTTTTAACTATTGGTTGGATATATAATAAAAAATCACCATTTTATATTTCATTTATAATTATTTTTGCAAGTTGGGGTCTTGTATATACCTTGTGAATCCCTATATATTAGTGTTAGGAATAGTCCCAAGAGATAACTGAGGGGGGGGGGGGGGGGGGGGGGGGGTGAATCAGTTATCTACAAGATTCAATTCTTTATCCAATTAAATACAAAATAACATTAAGCACATACACAATGAGAAAACACTTAACACAACACCACAAATTTTGGTTATAGGGAAACCCAAATAGGTAAAAACCCCGGTGGGAATTAGCACCCACTATAAACTGCACTAGAGTATAATGATCCCTATTAGAAGACCTTACAACCCTTTTAGGAGTTGATCTTTACAATGCATGAAGTATAGTGACCTGGTCAAGGGTCATACCCTATTAGGAGTCTTTTACAAATAACCTTGTTAAGGGTGAGGACACACTGTCCCGGAGTACACTGCTCAAATGGTGAAGGTTGCAACCTTCTGCATAATAGATACACACTATATCTAGATCTTTGTGAACTGGAAAGTAGACCTACTATCTTGATCAGTTCCAATGAATAGCATATACTCTCTACTTCTTCACATAGATCTTCAACTGATGATTGACTGTCTTAGTACATTTGCATCTTCTTCTCTTCTCTCTCAATCACACTTAGCAATCACAACTGACTGGCTATAAGTATCTTTCTCCAAGTGAAATAATCAAGTTGTCCTATTAGAACCTTCTTGAAATCATATTAGAGAAACAATATAACTCTTCAATAACATCTCCAATGGCTAAACCAAGCATGCAACACAAAAAGGACTGTGCAACTCAATATGAGTGGACACGTCGCTACACATTGTCGGCTCCACCAAATTAATTGAAACTTTACTTACAAGCTGAAATACATTATGCGCTCTTAACCAAATATTCTTAACTTATCACCAAACACAAAACCAAACACATATACCAAAATGATAGGTGCAACTGCTGAAACAATATAAACACTGTCAACTCCATCAGATAAACTCAGGAAAATGTAACTGGCAATTAGAAACATCATAACTCAACTTGTACTACACAAATAACTCTATGTTCATGGACATAGCTTCATAAACATGTACACAACACAAATATAAATGTGCAAGGTTCCAACATAACCATACTGTGAATCCCATACAAAACTCTTCTTGTAACACTATCAGGAACACTACTGATATAAACAACTACACAACTGACTGCACTCAGAATCAACCTTCATGTCTATGATATCATGCTGATAACATATCCATACAACATATTCTCAAGGCTCTCTGGATAGAACTAAAACACACGTTGCTTACCATATGTTGTCATCAATGACAAACATACAGTCAACACTGACTTGCTGGCAAATCTCCAACAATCTCCCCCTTTGGCATTGATGGAAACATATGGAATGAAAAACACCACCAATCCAAGCGTACAATTATTTTATAACATTATCCATTTCCTCAACCAAACTCCCCCAAGGATGAATCATCCATCTAATTCTAAATGCTCTGAATATCAACTACTACATCTTCTTACTATATACTCCCCCTTACTTCATACTCAACTATTTTTTTTGCCATGACTATATACTCCCCCTTTGACAGAAATGGCAAAGGGCACCAAAAAATAAAATAAGCACAGGTAATACTCCTAAAGTAGATTAGTTGACCATTCATCAATCATTGAGGACTGATGCACTATTGTAAACTCTAATCAGATCCAGGGAAGGGAATTACTCCCAACTTCTCCCTGAGATACTCAAAAGTATCCTTTGGTAAAGGCTTTGTGAAAATGTCTGCTAACTGTTCTTTTGTACTCACATAATCCAACTTTACTTCTTTTTCTACAACTTTCTCTCTTAGGAAGTGATATTTTATCTCAATGTGTTTTGTCTTTGCATGCATCACAAGGTTCTTTGACATATTGATAGTGCTCGTATTGTCACAATGAATAACAATAGGATAATAAATCTAGATTCCAAAATCCTTTATCATCTACTTGATCCACACAATTGTAGAAAAATTTAATGTTGTTGCTACATATTCTACTTCTGTTGTGGACTAAGAAATACAATTATGCTTCTTGCTTGTCCAAGTGACTATTCTATCTCCAAGAAATACTGCTCCTCTTGAGGTGCTCTTTCTATCATCAACACAACCTGCCCAATCTGCATCTGTATACACATGAAGTTCTACATTCTCTAAATTAGGATACCATAAACCATAGTCTATATTTCCTCTCAAATATCTAAATATCCTCTTTACTGCCATGAGATGACTTTTTTTAAGTTTTTCTACAAATCTTCCAACAATACCAATTGCATTAGAAATATCTGGTCTAGATTGAGTAAGATAAATGAGTTTACAATCATAGACTTATATAGGGTCTTGTCTACTACGGTAGAATCATCATCTTTTGAAAGCTTGTGTCCTATTATCATAGGGGTACTTACTAGCTTGCAATCATCCATCTTGAACTTCTTTAATATTTCTTTCACATACTTAGACTGATTAGTGAAAATACCTTTGTTTGTCTCCTGCATATTTAATCCCAAAAAGTACTTGATAGGTCCAATCATGCTCATTTCAAATTCTCTCTGCATCTCTTTAGAAAATTCTACACTAAGCTTGTCATTACCACCAAAAATAATGTCATCAACAAAAATAGCAACTAGTAATAATCCATCAGGTATCTCTCTTATGAATAAGTTACAATCTGTTGCTCCTTTCTTGAATCCAATCTTTGTTAAGTAACCATCTAGTCTTTCATACCATGCTCTAGGGGCTTGCTTAAGTCCATAGAGGGCTTTCTTTAGTCTGCATACCATATCTAGTTTGTCTGATAAATTAAATCCTTCAGGCTACTCTATGTAGACTTCTTCCTTCAACTCTCCATTCAAGAATGCTGACTTGACATCCATCTGATATACTTTAAAGGTTTTGAATGTTGCATAAGCTAGAAATAACTTTATGGCTTCCAATCTTCTTAGAGGGGAAAATGTATCAAAATAATCAATTCCTTCTCTCTACGCATATCCTTTACGTGCTAGTCTTGCTTTGTTTCTTACTACTGTTCCATCTTCATTCATCTTGTTTCTGAATATCCACTTGGTTCCAATCACATTTTTGTCACTAGGCCTTGGGACCAATTCCCATGTATCATTCTTAACTATCTGATCTAATTTTTCTTTCATTGCTTCATGCCAATATGAATCAATACAAGCATCTTCAACACTTAAAGGTTCAATTTGTGAAAGTAAACATACCACTTCATCAATTGTGGAACTTTTTTCTTTTGATCTTGTCATGACTTTGTTGTTTTGATCTCCAATGATATCTTCCTTTGAATGGTATCTAGATGTGAATACATTAGGTGTGACTCTCTCATATGTCTTATGTGATTCTTCTTCACTTATTTCAAGATCATTGGATAATACATCAATGTTGTCAAACATTTCCTCAACAACTATTTCTCTACTGGTAGGTCTAGGTTATTCTTCAATCATAGGTGCATAATCATGATATCTTTCTTGAATCATAAACTTTTCATCAATCTTTAGATGTGCACTTTCAATGATCTTCTTCAATCTTAAGTTAAAACATATATAAGCTTTGATTTTAGTAGAGTAACCAAGAAAAATACATTCATCGCTTCATGCATCAAACTTCCCAATAGCTTCATCTCTCTTGATGTAACACTTGCTTCCAAAGATTCTAAAGTATTTTACTGTGGGTACATTCCCAAACCATAGCTCATAGGGTGTATTGTCTGTGTCTGGCCTTAATTAAATTCTATTGATAGTATAGACTACAGTATTGATTGCATCTCTCCAATAGGTTTGTGCAACTCTTCCTTCAATCATGATAGTGCACGTTGTGTCAAGTATGATCCTATTTCTTCTTTCTGCAATTCAATTATGCTAAGGGGTTCTAGGTGCACTTAGCTATCTCTTTATCCCATGTTCTTCATAGTACTCATAGAATTTGTCAAAGGTGAATTATCCTCCTCTATCTAATCTCAGACATTTTATCTTTAATCCAAACTCATTTTCACCTTTAACTTTGAATATCTTGAACTTCTCAAATGCTTCAGATTTATCTTTTAAGAACACAACCCACATCATTCTAGAATAATCATCAACAAATAAAATAAAGTACCTTTCACCATAGTATGATCTTGTTTGAGTTGGTCCACACAAGTCTCTATGAACTAGATCCAATTTGTTCTCTGTCAAATCATGCTTGCTTTTGAATGAATTCCTTAAATGTTTTCCCATCACACATTCCCTACATATTGTATCAACTAGTTTTTCAATACTAGGGATGACTCTTACTACCTTTACATTGCTTATCTTTACTATATTGTTAAAGTTGATGTGAAACAGTCTTTTATGCCATAACCAACTATCATCTACTTTAGCAACAAAACAACTTGCTTCGAAATTAAGCTGAAAAACATTACCTTTTGTTTTTTAACCTGATGCAATCATTACTCCTTTTTTATTAATTATGCACTTATGTTCCTGAATTCCAATTGATATCCTTTGTCAAGAAATTGCCCAACACTTAGTAAGTTATGTTGTAAACCATCAACATATAGAACATCATCAGTGTTATTCCTTCCATCCAAAGTGATAGCTCCTCTACCTATGATAGGTTTATGAGTTTTGTCTCCAAATCTAACCATGCCGCCTTTGTACTTATCTAGATGTACAAATCTATCTTTGTCTCCTATCATGTGATGTGAACAACTATTGTCAATGATCCAGTCTGTTCTAATGTCTTCTTGTGAAATTAATGCTAGTTCTTGTGCCTTCTTTTCATCTTCAATATCCATTTCATCAAACATTTTTTCCATGTCTTCAATTGCTATAAATCCAATTTCATCTTGTCCTGAATCTTCATCTAATACTCCATCTTCAACATAGTAACATTCTTTTGTATACTTAGGTTTGAAATTTGTTTTGAACTTCTTAACTCTTGTAGGACACTTAGATGTAAAATGACCAATCTTGTTGCATGAAAAACATTTGAATGGTAACTGACCTTCATATTTTCCTTTTCTTTCTTTCTTAGCAATCATAGCAATGAAATCATCTAGTTCTTTATCCTCATCTTCATTATAAAAATTACCAAAAGTGTTCAAGGATTTCTTATCATGGACTGAGGCTTTCAATGTTGTTTCACTTTTAGGCTCTGTCTTCAATCTTGATATCTTGAATGCTGAAATTTTTTTGATTAAGGTCTCTCTTTTGAAATCTTTTGAAAACTGCATAGTCTCATCTAGGATTTTTATCTTTCTCTCATATTCTTCTGTCAGAGTAGTCATCAATTTATCCATTATATCTTCTTTCAAAATTACTCCACCATTGTTTCTGATTCCTGCAACTGCTTCATTAATTCTTTGATTGTAGGCTCTGATGTTGTCTTCAAGTAGCATCTCCAAATTATTGTATCTTTTCTTCCATGTCTTTCTGCACACATTCTTGGCTTGGATATCTCCTTCAAACATGTCTTCCAGATACTTCCATATTTTGTAGGCTCTATCTACTTTCTTGATCTTTGAAAACTCACTGTCAGATAAGGCACCGATAAGGGATTCTTTGGCAATAGCATTTTGAGTGAACAATTCCTTTTGCTTAATAGTTGCATCATCTTTTGCAAGATCTTTTAGAGAGAGAATCTGAACTTCTTGACTAGCTACTTCAAAAATCTCAAAACCAATGCATTGCAAATGTGTTGTCATTTTGTTCTTCCAGTCTAGATAATTCTCTCCATCAAACTTAGGACTTTCTTTTCTAAATAATGTCATCTGATCAACCTCAATCTATTAAACTTTCTCTCAGAGGCACTTGGCTTTGATACCAATTGTTAGGAATAGTCCCAAGAGATAACTGAGAGGGGGGGTGAATCAGTTATTGTATCATCTTAAAATGGAAGCATTTCCATCTTGATAGGTTTAGCACCCTCTTTTAGTGCATTTATCATGATAGACTTGCATTTAGGATGCATTCTACACTTGATTCCTTCATTCTAGGTGAAATTAGGGTTAGGATCCTGAGGATTCTCCTTAATTTCCCTCCTTTATGGCTCTATTTTCTAGGTAGGACTTAGGAATAGGTCCTCCTGGACTTCATCATATTCATCATAGGATTGTGTGCCTCTCCTTGGCACTCTACCTTATTCTGACATCATTTCTAGGTCTCTGGGCATCCTCGAGACCTCCTGCTTCTCATTCTAACTAGATCTAGACTCCTAGGTCAAGGATGAGGTCATCCCTAACCTAGGTCAGAGAAGAGGTCATCTTTGACCTCCTTCAAGATTTGATCCCCCTTTTCAAATTTGGTCCCGGAGGGCCCTAAAATTAATGTCGGGCTTTCAGATCCGAGTGCAGAAGGGTTTTAATTTGAAATTCATTTAATTCTTTTCCCTCCTTAGTTGGTTATTGTGATTGGACCGTAATTTGAGGTGAAATTTTAATTATGGGTTGGTTGGTCAAAATAATACCCTAGTAACTTCAAGGATTGGACATCCTTTGACAGTGATTCATTGCTTAAAATTATCACATATCTACTTAGAATATCATGTTGGACTTCATTAAATGTATCAATCTAGGAACATGAGCTTGAGATGATGGTTGCAAAGTCTATGCTTTAGTTCTCTTCAAAAGTCATCACTACTAAAGTAAAGGTATTACTGCAGGAGATTTATGCTAAGAATTGAAACTACAACTTAACTCACAACTTAAAGGAAATGTTCAACAGTAAACTAATAATGCTTCCAAAAGTAAATCTATGCTACATGAAATAGTCAATGGTTCTATTACCAGTGGTAGCAGGAGCAACAATGCTTATCAACTTCAAAGAAACTTAACCAAGTCCTACTTGAACATGAATAGGGAATTCACCTCCCGCGTGGACCCCCACGGAAGTGTGAATGGATTTAAAACTTAGATGTTAAAATCTGGAACTATCATATATTCATTCAACAAAACACAAGTACAAGATGGAATATCAAAGTGCATTCACTTTGTTGCTGGATTACAATATAAACTCCTCAAGATATCTAACTAGCTCAGAATCATAAGTTCTAGCTTATTTAAAAGTAACTGAGAAAAATAGAACACCTAAAAACTAGGTCCTTCATTACATAGCATAACAACTTCAATTATAGGAATGACAACATCATTTATGCAAGAGTATAAACCATATTTAGTGCTTCAAGAATATAAGAACACCTGGTAACTGGATTGACCCGGTCTATGTTAGCAGCCGCAAGGTTATGGAAGTAGTGAAGCCATGATAAAATATGGAAATAGTTACTCATCTTAAAAGACCCACTTCATCTTTGAGTCCGTACTCCTTGCTAACTTATTCTTCCCCTACAAAAGGTTAGCATACCAAAATCTGCGACACAAATCCAAGGCAAAGATTTATAATAAGTTTTCCTATTTTAACGCATCCTTGTCACACGGCTGTAGGAACACTACCCATTAACACTAGAGAAGAGAAATACCATATTTCATCATAATATCCATTAATATATATATATATATATATATATATATATATATATTCTGTATTTTCCTTTAGTGTCAAAAGTATCAAATATACACATGGCTAAAGCATAGAAACATAAAAGTATGCATAATGTTTATGAAAACCATAAGATATTTAAGTCTAGATTCAAAAAATCATAAAAAAAACAACCCATAAACTAGACTCATCATTCCCCCCAGCTTAGCTATTTGCTGGTCCCATAGCAAACATAAAATTCTTCAACCTGGCTGTCAGTCTGTAATCAGCAGTCATCCTCTATCCAGAACCTCCTTCGGTAAGACTCTAATAGAATCCTGTTGTCTCTCTATGTCTTTTCCACCTTTCTTTCTCTCTCTTCATATCATAGTTGTCCAAATTTTTTGAGTTTGCTAGGAGAGGAGACATCAAAAATGGCGGCTGAAAGGTCAGTCAGATCCAAAAACTGTCTCACTCTCTCCCCAAAGAAATATACCAAGGTGCACGCTGATTTGTCATGTCAAAGTTTAGGGGTGAATGTGGTTCCTTATTTCTCAACTCCCTAGATAGACTGGTCCAGCGCCACTGAATGACATTTCTAGCTTCAGGCAATTCAGAATTCACCACCTATTCATATGCATCAAATACTAAATTTCTAAGTGGATAGATGAGCTTGATGTCTGATTTAGAGGGGGCAATTATTAACCAATCATAATAGTAAGTTTTAGGATCTTTGGCTTCAGGTCTCAGATATAGGGGAATTTCTTGTTCTAAATCCCTATACAATTTGGCTTGAGTTTCCCAACTAATCTCATTCTGTACCCAAGACATAAGGGCTCTAAGCTGGATATCCCCAACATATAGTAAGGGGTTCCAGACTTGGTCATTTGGGACTACTAGGTTGTGGAGGAAGATTTCACATAATAGATTCTGAATGGCTACAAGAGATTTATTAAATGCCTAGGAAAACTGCATTGGTTCTTGCAATGATGGGGACCTATCTTGCATGATACATGTCATCTGACAATTTAACAGTTGTTCTTTCAGAAACAGGGCATAAACTGGTGATGGAGACCTACAACCCATTAACTCAGGGATAAGGGACATAACTTTGGTAAGTTTTTCTTGCAACTGTTCCACTTTTTCCTCATGCTCAACAGTCTCCTGAAAATGTTGGTCTATAATTCTATTTAACTCTTTCCTTTTCTGCCTCCATTGTCCCCTTTCCGAATTTAATTGATTGGACAACTGAGAAATAATGGGTAACAGGGACACATAACTAGATTGACTTGACATGGAATTGTCAAAATATTTATCTATTGAAGAGAGAATAGGGGGCTTACCTTCTTTTGAATTTATCCCTTCCTTAGGATCTGTCCAAACCACCATGGATCTCTCAGTATTAGAGCATTGTTGTGCAACAGAGGCTAATGTATCTAAACCCTTATTTAAAATCTATTTTACTACCTTATTAACAAGGTCTGCATCAATATCAGGGTTTTCTTCATATGGAATCCGCTCTGCTATAGGAGAAAATCTTGGTTCATCTTCTTCCATTATATAACTATCTGAGTCGTCACTATCTGAGTCATTTTTCTAAGGACTCCTGGAGGTTGAACCTCTTCTCTGAAATACATAACCTTCCTCTTCTGAGCTGGAGTCATCACCAATTATAATGACTTCTGCATTTGCTGGCTTATCAAGAACCTGTTCTGTTTCAATGTCAGGAAACCCTTCAAATGTTTCCTACTGCATAATCTTAGTCCCTTGTTCTTCTTGCTCAGAAATTCTAGGTTGTATTTTAGCTTCTTGCTGAATGTTTCTAAACTCTTCTTCCTTTTTCCCAGAAGCTTCTTGTTCTACATTTGACTCTTCAAATGGAATCTCTATAGTCCTACTTGACTTCCTCCTATTACTTATCTTTAACGGAGTTTCTTCCTTCTTTTCTGGAACTTTCCTTTTTCTAGAAATGCTTGTGGCTATAGGAGGTGATTCCTTAGGTTGCTGACTAGTACCGGGATTATTTTTCTTATTCCTATCTTTCTAAGAAACCCTCTTTGTCACAAGAGCAGCTTCAGCCTTTTCTGCAGAAGTCTCCTCCTCCTCTTCATGAACTGACCTTGAGGTAGAGCAATGAGGGGAATTAGGAGTCCTAACCCTATATTTCTTCTTGGATGAAGAACCTTGTCCAAGTTCAATAAAAAATTTCCTAACCCCTTTATCAGTTTGAATTCTCTGCCCCACTCTTTGCCCAATAGGTTCTGGGGTTGGTTCTTTAAACCCTCACAGTAGAAATTCATCCCAAGAGATTTCTGACTGCTCCCTTAAGGCTCTCTCAACTATCAATTTGACTAAACAGTGATGTGAGATAGAATTGTGTTTACCCTCCTGTACTAGAGTGGCCTGCTTCAATAAGATGCTAAACATGAAACTAGGAACGTTGATGGGCCTATTGTCATGCCTTAGACAGCTCAAAAATTTAAAATGAATAGAATGCAGGTATGAATGATGTCCCTCGCAAGTAAAATATTTAATGACATGAACTGCACATTTCCTAAATGGCTCTGGAAGAGATAGTCTAAATGTAAGGTGAATTGAGCTCTAGACGTTGTTGGATCAAGATTTTCTACAAATTCCTCCCCTTCTTGTGGCAACCCCATAACTTCTGCCAAAATTGCCTGTGAAAATGGTACTCTCAATCCCTTGACTATAGCCACTCTATCTTTTAATGAGTTCAGAAACTACAACGCAACTTCATCATCCCAACTGGTTAGCTTTTGGATATAATCCAACCAACCTTTTGCCTAAAAATATGGTCTGCAGGCTTGATCTTCTAGCAGGATATCATGCACAGTGGGTTCCCTATGAATGAGGTCACCTCCCATCTTTAGGTTGTTAGAATACCCAAAATGGATTTGCAAGAGATTAAAATAGTCAAGAACAAATTCGAACAAGGAGGCTTGAAAAGGCAAGTTACAGGAAGGTTTCAAACATGGAAAGTTCTAGCAGTGTAGTTCAGAAAATGAGCTCATAAGTAATATGAATGCAAATCAATAATATCTCTTAACTACTCATAATTACTCATAATTTCTCATCCGTAGACTTCATACTTAACATATACTTTCCACCCTCACTTCATATGTGCGAAATAACAACGTAGCACAGAACTCTTCAAAAATTGTCAAATCATGACAAGAAATGCAAGTACGACAAGATAAAAGAATAAACATAAAGATTTCATGCACATAATGAGAAAAAAAATGATATAACTTGCCCCCTGAGCTAAATTAGGCAAGTGGTCCCACAATTGCACAGGTGACAAGGCATACAAGAAAATAATTGGAAAAACAAATTAAAGCTACATACCTTGGAAAGTGTACGAACCTGAATTTTTGTTGAGGTGGCAGTCGTTGTTATCCATGAATGAAGAATAAATGAAATGGATGGGTGATAGACATGAAATGAAATGGAATTTTATTATGGAGAAGCAACTTTCATTAAGAAAGTGTTTATTATGAAAGTGATGAGAACTTCTAGAGTGAGGAAGGCAAATGAGAAAAAAGCTCATTGCGAGAGGCTGCAGGAAGTGTACCGCCAGCGGCGGATGAGAATTGTTGCAGGAACTCTTCCTTACTCTGGGGTTTGTGATATAACTTCAACCTATGACCATTGACTAAAAATTTGAACCGAACTAGATCAACTGTGGAAAGCCGGACCGCTCCATTTGGAAATACTACTATAATCTCATATGGTCCTAGCCATCTGGTTTGGAATTTTCCTGGATTATTCTGATACCGAGAGTCATAAAGGAGCACCCAGTCACCAACAAAAAAGATTTTATCCTTAACATACTTTTCATGCCATTGCTTGCGCTGGTGTTGTATCAATTTTGTGTTGTGCAGGGCAGATTTACGCCATTCATCAAGGCCATTCAAACTCAGTATCTGTTCTTGTTGTGTTGCAGTGAGATCCATACCAAGATCAAGAGTTGTCCTGAGTGTCTTATGTTTGAATTCTACAGGCATAACTGCAGACTGACCATATACAAGCTCAAATGGCATGAAGTCGGTTGTAGATTTCCAAGTAGTTTGGTAAGCCCAAAGAGCCTCAAGAAGTCGTGTGGCCCAATCTTTCTTATGGATGGCTATAGTTTTGGTGAGAATAGATTCCAACTCCCGATTGGTAACTTCTACCTACCCATTAGCTTGGGGGTAATAAGGTGAGGATTTACCATGCCTTATGTTATACTCCTCCATCAGAGTAGCTATCAAATTGAAAGTAAATTGAGGACCTTGATCAGATTGAAGCTCCCTAGGTACCCCAAATCTTATGAAAATGAACTCATAAAGGAATTTTGCAACATTGTTATCCCTGGGGTGCTTCATAGGTTTAGCCTCAGCCCACTTTGTAACATAGTCAGTGCATACAAGATATAGGATTTACCTTGTGAAGATGGCTCAATATGACCGACAAAGTCAATCCCCCATTTATCAAAGGGCATAAAAATTACCTATGGCTACAGCGGCATTTCATCTATCTTAGTAGGTCATCCCATGCATTGCATTTGTCACACTTTTTGGTGTACTGAGCAACATCTTTGTGTAAACTGGGCCAGTAGTAGCTTGTATTCAAGATCTTCAATGTTGTTCTTTTGGCAACAAAATGTCCACCACAAGGTTCATCGTGACATGCCCGTAGGATATCATATGTTTCATCATCCCTTATGCATCTTCTAGTCACTTGATTAGGACCAGTATAAAACATGAATCTAGAAATCCATGAATAATTAAAGCTCTTTTTAGTCAACAATCTTCTTTCTTTAGCAGAGAAATGAGCTCATGTCTTACCATTGGTGAGATCATTTGCAATGTCGACATACCAAGGATTGTGTGAAAATAGTAGAAAGAGATTCTCATCAGGAAAACTATCATCAATGGCTGCAGGATCATCAGGGACATGCAACCTAGAAAGGAAATCAGCTACCACATTGGCCTTACCAGGTTTGTCTACCATGGTGATGTCAAATTCTTGCATAAGGAGAAACCAGCAAGCTAGTCTTCTAGAAATTACACGCTTGTTCATGAGGTACTTAATAGCAGAATGGTCAGTATGCACATAGATGTCATATCCAGTAATGTAGTGTCTGAATTTATTTAGGGCATAGATGACTACAAGCAGTTCTTTTTTAGTGATAGTGTAATTAAACTCAACACCTTGCAAATTTTTACTAATAAAGTAAATAGCATGCTCAACTGAGTCCACCTTCTAACCAAGTATAGCACCAATAGCATAGTTTGAGGCATCAATATGAATGTGAAAAAGAAATCCCCAATTAGGTCCTCTCAAAACCGATGTTGTGGTGAGAACTTCCTTAAGCTGCAGGAAAGACTTTACACACTCAGAGTCCCAAGAAAATTCAACATCCTTTTTTAGCAAGTTATACAATGGTGCTACAAGCTGACTAAAATCCTTTATAAACCTTCTATAATACCCGGCATGTCCAAGAAAAATCTGCACATCTTTTTGTTTTGCTAGAGTAGGCAATGTGCTAATCACTTCAATCTTGGTAGGGTCCACTTGAATACCTTTGGTAGATATGAAATGCCCTATGACAAGCCCTTCTTCCATCATCATGAAGCATTTCTCACTATTAAGAGAAAGGTTATAGTCACAACATCTCTTAAGGACTTTCTTCAAGTTTGCCTTAGCCTCATCAAAAGTATGCCCATATGTGGTAAAGTCATCCATGTAAATCACCATGCAATCAACAGATATATCAGAGAATATACTTATCACAGCTCGTTGGAAAGTGGTAGGAGCATTGCACAACTCGAAAGGTAGCACTGAATAGGCAAATGCTCCCCATGGGCATGTGAACATTGTCTTCTCCTAGTCCTCAGGGGCTATTTGTATCTAATTATAACCACTGAATCCATCCAGAAAGGAGAAGTATTTCTTACCAGCCAGGTTATCAAGGACTTGATCTATGAACAACAATGGAAAGTGGTCCTTTTTAGTGGCTAAGTTAATCTCCCTATAGTCGACAAAAACTCTCCACTTCCCCCCTTTCTTAGGTACTATAACAAGAGGGGAGACCCACTAACTATCAAAAATGGGATAGATAAATCCAGCATTTAACAACTTTTGCAACTCATTCTTAACTATATCCCTTAAAGCTGGATTAACCCTTCTTTGAGGTTGGCGGATAGGTCTACATTCAAGACTGATGTAGATTTTATGAGTGCAGAGTTTAGGATCTAGGCCTTTCATATCAGTATAATCCCAAGCAAAAGCTTGTTGATGTTCTTGTAGAAGTTGCAGGACAACTTTCCGCTGAGAGAGTGTCTAAGCACTATTCATATTTAATTCTTGTCCTAGGCTAACTTCTAGCTTAATGACCTTTTCTGCCATGGACAGCTAAGCAACTGGAAAAGACTCCATTTCATGAGGCAATAATGTATGAAGGAATTGTGAAGTTTCTGAATACTGTGGAGCATTTGGAGGTGGTAACAAATTTTCTAGAACATAGTCTGCTTGGGAACATATCTAAGATTGCACTCCATATTCATTCATGATAATGGAGGAAATTATCTCATCTTCTCCCCTAGAGGTTACAAATGGCTCCCAGGATATCATCATTAATTGGTGGATTGAATTGACTTCAGGTTCAACATCACCCAAATCTGGCCAGACTATCTGGTCATCCTGTAATAAAGGTTGAGCTAGGGAATATAGAGTCAGATTCTTAGTGTTGACTCCATTAGATATAGTTATTTTTCCTGACTGACAAGCTATATAGGCATCTGCAGTAGCAAACCAAGGCCTACCTAAAATTATTGGATACCCACCCATGTTAGCCTTTGGAGAAAGGACAACAAAGTCAACTGGATACTCCCAAGAATTCAAGGTGACTATTACATCCTCTACCATCCCATCAGGTGTAATGGTGGAACTATCAGCAAGCTAAAGGATAGTTGGGGTTTCCCTAAGACAAATGATATGCAACAAAGACATTACTTCTTTGGTCATGACATTTATGGATGCACCTAAGTCAACTAGAGCATTTTGAACTTGTATTCCTTGAATAGTGACTGTAACCACAAGGCTACCAGGATCAGAATACTTTGGAACTATCAATTTCTCCAACATTAGGTCAGATAACTATCCTAGGACATGTATGGTTTTAGGATCCTTTTTCTTCCTCTCGAGCTATTTTATATAGGCTTGCTTGATGGCTTTAGTATATGCAGGTACTTCCTCTATGGCATCTAGCAGTGGTATTTTAATTGTCATTTTCTTTAGTTGGGTAAGCAAGTCCAATACTGCTTGGTTTTCAACTGGCTTAGCTTGTTCCTCTAGTTGATGAGGAAATGGGGGCTCTTGAGCTGTAGGAGAAGCAAGTTTTATTGGCACTTCAGTTGGTTCTATCAAGGCATCCTCAACTTTAGTGATGATAGGCTGCTGTGGAGGAGAAAGGGTTGTGCCTAATCTTAAATGAATATTATTCAAGGAAATAACATAGCTCTGATGTTGTGCTGCAGGCTTGGTACTGTTGGGATTAGGGGTAGGTTGAGCAGGCAGTTGAGTGAGTTTAGGGGGAGTAGTGTTGGCTATAGGAGGAGGCATTAGAGCCTACTGCTGAGGTGGTGGCATCAAATTTGGCTAGCTTGATTAGTTCATCCAATTGTGTGGTTGTTGCCACCCTTGCTATGGCTGTTGTCAGGTTTGCTTAGGTTGTTGCCAGGCCTGATGAGGCTGCTGCCAGCCTTGCTGAGGTTGTGACCAACCCTAGTGAGATTGCTACCAGCCTTACTAAGGCTACTGCTAGCCTTGCTGAGGCTTCTACCAGCCTTGCTGAGGTTGTTTCCAACCTTGTTGAGGTTGTTGCCAACCTTGTTGAGGCTGCTGCCAACTATTATACCCACTTAAACCACTATGTTGTTGATTTTGCCATGCATTATTACTATTAAAATTTTGAAGAGGATCTTGGGGAATACCTGGTCTCTGAGCCCATGGTCACCGCTGGGCAATGTAGAGTACCTCTCCATTCTCATCGATGACTTTAAACTCAATAGGCATAGGTTGTGACTCCAGGCTTGCAACAGATTTGCACCGATAATTATTTTTCTTCTCCCTATAGTGTGGACAGTATTCTGCTAGCATGGCATCAGCTTCATCTTTCTTTCTTCTTTCCTGCATGGTATCTAGTTGTGTTGCAACATCATTGATGATGTCTTGCTTAAAGTCATACAATAAATTAAACAGCTCCAATTTTGATACTCCTGAACCACTGTTTGACTTATGAGGTAAGTCTCTCAATCCTCTTCCCTTCTTGAATGTAGCTCTAGAATAGTTCACGCGTATATCATTTATGTCAGCCCAAGCTTTCTGAGTAATATCACCTCCTTCCATGAGGTCAAGGGCCTCAATGCTTCCATCACCCATACCTTTCAAAAAAAGATGTTTCTGGGATTCCAGATTCAAGTTATGTTGTGTATTACGCTGCAGGTTGAACATGAACCTGGAGACATAATCCTCCAAGGTTTCATCATCTCTCTGGGACTTTTTAAAAATGTCATCTCCTTTTAGGTCTCTTCCTCTGCAATAATCCTTGTACTTTGAAAGAAATAGATTGCTCATCCCAGGCCAATCTTGTATAGCATTGGCACCCAGGCTCATGAACCATCATAAAGCAGCTTCCTTCAAGGTAGAGGGAAACAACTTTAGCTTATGGGCATCAGTTGAGTAGTCATAACTCCTGCGGAGTATATCAAACTTGAAGAGAAAAATCTCAAGATCTTCTATGATAAGGCCATAGAATTTTGGAAGCGCAGTAGAAGGTATATTCTTCAGGTTTTGGTTAACTTGCTGATTAGGAATAGGAAAAGGGAAGGTAGGCTAGGCCATTATCAGTTGGTATTCAGGTTCAGCAAATAGGTCATTCAAGTGGTATGATACCTTTGCGGTTGTAGGTGAAGGCAATTTCTCATAGGCATCCGCAAACACATTCTCAAATGGTTCTTCTTCTTGTATGTTCTCAACATGGGATTCTTCAGATTCTTGATTAAAAACCTCAAATGGTTCTACTTGGATAATATTAGGAAGGAATCTCCCAAGATGATCCCTACGTCTATGCATACAAATAATGCAGAATGCAAACTAATTTAATGACTTCTGGGTTAAACTAAATTGACACCATCCCCGGCAATGGTGCCAAAAATGGTTGGTCAGAATAATACCCTAGTAACTTCAAGGATTGGACATCCTTTGATAGTGATTCATTGCTTAAAATTATCACATATCTACTTAGAATATCATGCTAGACTTCATTAAATGTATCAATCCAGGAACATGAGCTTGAGATGATGGCTACAAAGTCTATGCTTTAGTTCTCTTCAAAAGTCATCACTAGACTAAAGTAAAGGTATTGTTGCACGAGATTTATGCTAAGAACTGAAACTACAACTTAACTCACAACTTAAAGGAAATGCTCAACAGTAAACAAATAATGCTTCCAAAAGTAAATCTATGCTGGAGGAAATAGTCAGTGGTTCTATTACCAGTGGTTGTAGGAGCAACAGTGCTTATCAACTTCAAAGAAACTTAACTAAGTCCTACTTGAACATGAACAAGGAATTCACCTCCCGCGTGGGCCCCCATGAAAGTGTGAATGGATTTAAAACTCAGATGTTAAAATTTGGAACTATCATATATTAATTCAACAAAACACAAGTACAAGATGGAATATCAAAGTGTATTCACATTGTTGCTGGATTACAATATAAACTCCTCAAGATATCTAACTAGCTCAGAATCATAAGTTCCAGCTTATTTAAAAGCAACTGAGAAAAATAGAACACCTAAAAACTAGGTCCTTCATTACATAGCATAACAACTTCAGTTATAGGAATGACAGCATCATTTATGCAAGAGGATAAACCATATTTAGTGCTTCAAGAATATAGGAACACCCGGTAGCTGGATTGACCCGATCTATGTTAGCAACCGCAAGGTTATGGAAGTAGTGGAGCCATGATAAAATCTAGAAACAGTTACTCATCTTAAAAAACCCACTTCATCTTTGAGTCCATACTCCTTTCTGACTTATTCTTCCCCTGCAAAAGGTTAGCATACCAAAATCCGCAACACAAATCCAAGGCAAAGATTTATAATAAGTTTTCCTATTTTAACAGATCCTTGTCACACGTCTACAAGAACACTACCCATTAACACTAGAGAAGAGAAATATAATATTTTATCATAATATCCATTAGTCTATATGTATATTCAATATTTTCCTTTAGTGTCAAAAGTATCAGATATACACATGGCTAAAGCATAGAAACATAAAAGTCTGCATAATGTTTATGAAAACCATAAGATATTTAAGTCTAGATTCAAAAAATCATAAACAAAACAACCCATAAACTAGACTCATCATGGGTCCTCACATTACTGTAGGAGCCTCACCTTGAAACCTATATATAAAGACTCTCATTTCCCTTCATTTTCACCAAGAAACTTTATGATCAAGTACTCTCAAGGAGACATAATTGATTGAAGCAAGCAAGCAAGTGATGGTGAAGTGAAGATGCAAGATTGCATGAGGATGATATAGAAGATCAAGCCATTTTTTATATCAAGCATCTTTGTGAACACACCATTGTGAACATCTACTTGGAGCAAGAGAGATAACTTCTTCCTTGATTCACCATTTTCAACATTCAAGCATTCAAAGACACAATCATGGGGTAGAAATTACAAATTATGAATTTGGTGAGAGTACTTTAGCATTATGGGCTTGGTATGCTTTCTTATCTTATTCAAATCTATGCATTGCTTCCTCATACATATTCATGCTAGGGTTTCAATCTAGAGGATTAGATCTTGGCATCACACATTCAATACAACACACATTCTATTACAACCGGCTATTTTTGGAGGTGGAGATCACCAAAATAGGGGTTTGACTAAGGTAAAACCCTATATAACCACCCTAAAAACACCATTTTCAGATATCTACAGTCGTTGTTTCAAGAATTGAAGTGCAGATCTAAGTACCCTTTTCGGTGAACTTCCGAGATTCGTGAAAAAAAATTTCTCAAAGCTATGGGGGGTAGGATCTTGCCCCGAGGTAAGACCTCACCCCGCTATCTGGGTCAAAGACGACCTGCTTCCAAAAAGATAAAATTTTTCTGGGTTTCCTCTGTTGCGGTTTTCTAATCCAGGATCTAATTACAGAATTTCCTGAGACTGTACATAGGAATCAGAAAATAGGTATTTCCGGATTATTTCCATTATGAGGTATGTATCTTATCCTATCTAATTTCAAGCATTTCCAGATTTACATTACTTAGTCAATTACAGCTCAAGCATACAAATGAATAGTGAGGAATGTTAGATGCATTGTCAAAGTTCCATTTCCAACCTATTCATTTTGGTGAACCCGTTTACAACAACTCTTTCTTTTTGGTGTTAGATTTAAGTCTTTCATGCTTATAAGATTAGATTTCTTGTATTTATACCTTTTTTGCATATATATTTCAAAAAAATACAAAAAAAAAATGCAAAATCTCTTTAAAAATACAAAAACATTTACATTTTCATGCTTTTAGAATTTCTTTGTATTCAAAATGTATGATTCTTGTTTTGAGTACTTTGATGAGGCTTTTATTGTACAAGAGGGTAGATTCCCTAATGAGGTACATGGTAGTGAGGATGAAAATTGTCCGAATAAGATCTTCATTAATCCTATTCCTATTTCACTCTCCTCCACAACCTCTCCAATTGACCTTTACCATAGGGTGTGTGCATTATTACCTTAATATCCCACTATTTGCAACATTGATAAACCTAAAATGATATATCCTACACCTTTGATGATGGTAAAAGGATGTCCTCGCATAACAATTAAGTGTAAACCTAGAGATCCTTTGGAATTCTTTGATAACACTGATTCCATTTCCCATGCTTATTGTACATGGAATAACCCTCAGCCTACTATTTTGTTTTCTTTACCACCTTCTCATCCTATGCATCCTCAAGCACCTAGGTTTCCTTATACCTTTAAGGAGTATAACTTAGTTGACCAATTATGTGCTACTCCTGCTAAGATATCTTTATGGGAATTACTTCAAACTTCTCTGACATATCATGAGGCATTACAAAAAGCTTTATCCACTCTTCTTTCTTCACCTTCTAATCAAGAGAACATTAATTCTATTTTAGATTTCATGCATACTATGCCTTATGTACCTCCTATTGTGTTTTCTGATAATGATTTACCTTCTCTTGAGGTGCAGAATCAATATGATGCTCTTATGGTTGTTGTCTCTATTAACCAGAGTATCATTTGAAGAACATTAATTGATAATGGATCTGGGCTTAATGTTTATAGCATGGATATGCTTAAGGAAATTAAACTTGATCTGACAACTATTCAACCTGATAATGTTCCTATACGTGGATTCGACAATATTGCGAAAAGAACTTTGGACATTATTACCTTACCTGTTAAAGTTGGTCCAATTATTCTAAATACACCTATTCATGTTATGCCTGGACCTCTCAATTGTAACCTTCTTTTAGGAAGACCTTTGTTAAATATTATGCATGCAGTTCCTTCTACTCTGCATCACAAGGTTAGGTTCATTTATAACAACTTAATGTATACATTACATGCGGATGATGCGCCAAATCCTTGTCTAAATGAAGAATATGCCAAAATCTTTGAACCTCTTCAACCAAGTAAAGAGATTGAAAAATAACCTGAGATACAACCATAGGAAGCTCCATCTTCTTCTTTGATTAAGGATGATTGGGGGACATTGGATTTTAATCCTACTTTCATTGGAGAATATAAGGTCTTTGATTTAGAATTCATGAAGCAACAAAGTGAATTTGAGAAAAAAGTTTTTACTTCTTACCCATTTTCTAAGGAACTAAAAGGTAATTTTGTTGCCACTTCGATTAATGAAACGATTGAAACAATAAAGCCTGATTGTTATGATATTGTGACATATGATGCTCCTTGGAATCCATCTGATATGGCTGATCAATATGGTTCTGGTTATCATTTTCTTAAGAAATGAGGATTTAATGGGAAAGGATGTGGTAAATATGAACAAGGTATACAAGTACCTTTGGATAATGAAATTTATGATCATACATATGGATTAGGATTCAATCCTTATAGACAACCCTTGGCTTTTCCTCTTAATGTTAATCATATCTTTGGTGGACAGTTGAAATTGGTTAACCCACTCCTTATTGACATTAATCAAGCACCTACTTTGGATATTTTTCCTAAAGATGAAACCTTAATGGAATTTTTAGGGGTTAATGAAGATTTACCTAAGTTCCTTAAAAAATGACAGAAGGCTTATTGTTTAAGTACCGATGCTTACATTGGGGAACATGATGAATGAGATATTCTCCTGTTATCGATCGATCCTCCGATATGAAGTGATTTGTTAAGAACTAAGACTATTGATATTCAAATGGATGAGAATAATCCTGAAAAGATGATAAAGATTGGGAAATGTTTGAATTAGGATGAACGTGATCGGTTGGTTTCCCTTTTACTTGAATTTAAAGACATTTTTGCTTGGATATATTTAGATATGCAAGGTATAGATTCTAAGATTGTTACTCATAACATTGTTTTAAAACCAAATATGAAACCTGTGAAGCAGAAAATTTGAAATATGAATCCGTGAATTGCTGTATTGGTTAAAATTGAAATTGAAAAGTTATTAGATTCTATATTTATCCTTTCTATTGATTACTCAGATTGGATTTCAAACATTGTGTCTGTTTCAAAAGGAGAAAATAAGATAAGGATGTGTACCGATTTTAGAGACTTGAACAAGGCATCCTTAAAGGATGATTTTTTGTTACCTAACATTGATATGATTATGGATTCAAGAATGGGTCATGCTTTGTTATCTTTTATGGATGGTTTTTCAAGGTATAATCAAATCTTTATCCCTCCTGAAGATCAATTTAAGACTGCATTTATAACACCTTGGGGAAATATTTGTTGGGCCATGATGCCTTTTGGATTAAAAAATGTGGGAGCAACTTATCAACGAGCTATGACTTTGATTTTTCATGATTACATTCATAAGATCCTTAAAGATTATGTGGATGATATTTTAGCAAAATCTATACAAAGAGAAGATCATGTTACTATTTTACGACAAATATTTGAAAGGATTAGAAGTTACAACATGAGGTTGAATCCTAAGAAATGTGTCTTTGGAGTTGATTCTGGTAAATTATTAGGATTTATAATCTCTAAGCGAGGCATAGAAGTAGATACTGAAAATATTGAAGCTATTGTTAACATGCCTCCTTCTAAGAATATTTTGCAATTACAAAGTTTACAAGGAAAAATACAAGCTATTCGTCATTTTATTCCTAATTTAGCTGATCGAACTATTCCTTTTACTTCCTTTCTTAGAAAGGATACCACTTTCTCTTGGAATGATGAATGTAAACAAACTTTTGAGCAATTTAAGGAGTATCTTGAAAATCCTCCTATCTTGCAACTGACTAAATTTGATAAACCATTCTATTTGTACACTTCAGCGACTCTGAAGGCCGTGAGTATGTTGTTAGCTCAAAATGATAATGATGGTAAAGAAAGACCTGTGTATTACATTAGTCAAACTTTACTAGATTACAAAACAAGATACACAAATTTGGAAAGACAATGTCTAGCTGCAGTTTATGCATGTCAGAAACTCAGGCATTATCTTATAAATGTTGAAGTCAATGTGATTGTTAAGTTTGATCCTTTGAAACATCTTTTCTCAAAAACTAATCTCTCTAGCCATCTGTCAAAGTGGGTGATGTTACTTACAGAATTTGATCTTAATTTCATTTCTCAGAAGTTTATTAAGGGACAGGCTTTAACAGATTATTTAGCTGAAGCTCCTTGTCCTCATTCAGATACATGTTCTACTTCAATGGAATTCCCTGATGACAATATTCTATCTATTCAACAGGATGATATTTGGGAATTATATTTTGATGGGTCTAAATGTAAGATAGGTTCTGGTGTTGGTAGATCTTGATTCCTCCTATGAAAAAACCCATCCCTTTATCATACAAATTAACCTTTCCTTGTACTAATAATATTGTGGAGTATGAAGCTCTTATAGATGGCCTACAAGTAGCTTCATCCCTTGACATTAAACACTTGCAAATATATGGAGATTTGCAACTAATTGTCGAAAAAATTAAAGGAGATTATCAAACTAAGAATGATAAAATGACATAATATCAAGATTTAGCTCTTGATGTGCTTTCACAATTCTCTTCTTATATGATTCAAACTTTACCTAGGAAAGATAACCGACATGCAGACGCCATGGCAAGCACAGCTTCTTTGGTTTGTCTCAAGAATAATGCTAAAAACTTTTAATTTACTATACAAACACTTAAAATCCCTACAATTTTTAAATATATTACCTCTTATTGTTTTAATTTGCATTCGGATGAATGGTATTCTCATATTTTTCATTTTTTGAAAGATGGTACTTTTCTTGAATCAGCAACAAGGAACACGTGTAATCATATTAGGAATCTTGAAACATGTTACATCATTTTAGGAGATACGATTTACAAATACTCTTATGAAGGATTACTATTAAGATATCTCAATAGAACCGAAATCCTGGTAGCTTTGGCAGAAGCTCATTCTGATTCTTGTGGGGGACATTTTGGTGGAAAATCCCTGGTTAATAAATTGCTTAGAAAGGGATATTATTGGAAAATAATGGAACAAGATTCTTTCATGTTTGTTAAGAAATGTCCTCAGTGTCAACAACATAGTAATTTGATTCATGCTCCTGCTCGTGATCTTCGTAATCAAATTTCTCCATGGCCTTTTAGTATTTGGGGTTTTGATCTTATTGGAAAAATCCCACCAACTTCTTCTCAAGGACATACTTACATCTTGACTACTATAGATTACTTCATGATGTGGGTTGAAGTTGTCCCTCTTCATTCAACAACTGCGGATGTTATTTGTAATTTCATCCTTAACAATATCATAACATGATTTGGTATACCTTCAATGATAATTTTGGATAACGGTACCTCTTTTAAAAACAAAGAAGTCACAAAATTCTTTGAGAAATATCAAATTCAACATAGATTTTCAACTCCTTATTATCCTCAATCTAATGGACAAGCTGAAGCATCAAATAAAATCATTGAACAAATTTTGAGAAAAATAGTTAGTAAGCATGCGAAAGATTGGCATACTCAACTGACTTATGCTTTATGGGCTTATAGGACTAGTGTTCATGCTACCACAGGTACTTCTCCTTGTAACCTTGTTTATGGTAATGATTCTATTATGCCATTGGAATTAGAAATATCTTCTTTACATGTTTCATTTCATGGGATAATTGATAAGGATACTTTTCATGAACAACGCTTACAAGAGCTAGAAATGTTGGATGAACAATGAATACATGTATTAGAACATATAAAATCTTATCATAAATCTCTTCAGAAGCAATATAATCATAAGGTAATTGAATGAACATTTTCAGTTGGTGATTTAGTCTTATATGAAAATCAACGAAATGTGAATGCTTTACTGAGCGAAAAAGGAAAGTTTAGCCCTAATTGGCTTGGACCTTTTGTTGTTATTGAAGACTTTGGTTCAGGTGCTTATAAACTTGATGATATGGATGGTGTTTCTTTTAAGTAACCCATTAATATTATGCATCTCAAACGTTATTATCCTTAATTTCATTCTTTCTTTCCTTGTGCATTTATGTATTCCTTATAAAGTTTGTTTTATAGGTTATGTAGTTCTAGCAGAATTACATTTGAATATATTTATGCACTCACTTTCTTTCTCTTAAGTTTTATATTGATGAACACATAGTAATCAAACATAGAACTAATTAGTAGAGAAAATTTTTCATTCATCAAAAGTTTTTTTTCAAGTTCTAATACATATGTGGCCAATGGCCGTATTTATCACTACGTCTATCACTACGCTATGATGGTCGATGGCTTCCAGATCTCTCCGGCCTATGATAGGAAGATGATGATCTGTGTGTCTGTGTGTGGCTCCTCGATATTCTCATACCATGTGAACATCCTTGGGCACTCTGTAACTCAGCTATCATCTTCTCCTCCCTTTCTCTACATAATCTCAGCTCTCGTTGGATGCATGTAAAGATGTCGGCATGCCTGCCGGGATCTCTATGACCAATGGAAGAATCTCGCTCATCGGCTGGTA
Source organism: Chamaecyparis obtusa (assembly GCA_027943335.1). Classification (NCBI taxonomy): domain Eukaryota; kingdom Viridiplantae; phylum Streptophyta; class Pinopsida; order Cupressales; family Cupressaceae; genus Chamaecyparis; species Chamaecyparis obtusa. The sequence goes on from BSBK01011028.1 coordinate 157,472, forward strand.
GTCAATAGGATATACATGTATCCTTTAGAATCTTAGATAAAAAAAACTCCTCCACTCCACTATGCTAGCTGTAGAAAGGTAAGTACAATTATCAATATAATGTTTTACTTTATCTCAAATCAAGTTACATATTTAATCAAATCTCATATTTTATACTTGGGTCTCCCTCCTAGATGTCACTAAAATGTCTAGAAGGTGGGGGAATGGAGTGACTACTCTCTCCATGCTGGCTATGTCTAGGCCTCGGCGGTGGTGTCTCTATGTGGGGGCATGCAGGCCATCATGATCTCAGTGGTGATGTGTGAAAAATATGTACATCCGCACCAGTATCACCAACTGGGGGCATCTCCTCTTCTCTCTCCTCCTCCATGAGATCTCCCTTGAAGATGTGCTCCTCCTCATCTCTGACATCCTCATCCTCCTCTATTGTACCACTATCCTGGTGTGTTCTCTCTGAAAGACCTGGATCACATGTAGGATAATCCTTAGGGAAGATGGGATAGGTCCCTTGCAGACCCCAGTACCTAATGTAATCTTAGCTCATGTCTGAATAGGTCACATCTAATGGTACCTCTCTATCCTCTGTCTCATTTGCATCACTATCCTCTATGTCTATTATCAATGGTCGACATATGGTGCCTATACACACTAAAAAGGTGCACTTCTATGAACCATTACATGCAAGGTTACTCAAGAATGAGGCCTCACAAAGCGGCTCATAGCTCTTTATGCACGGAGTTGCAAGGGACTATGATGTGTTTGCTCTCAGCTAGAGCTACAAGCTTGTGACCTTGCTAGTCAACCACACAATGAGAGATTCAAGTGAAGACAAGGGCAACAATGCCAATATCTCCAAGAATCACTATGAAGATGTAATGCAATGCAACTAAAATGAGGATGCAATCTAAGCTATGAAAGGAAATAGCAATGGATTACATTGCCTCTTATTTAGACTATGTGAGTTAAATCTATTGCATAAAAGGAAATCTATACTAAGAATGCCATTATCATGCAACTATGAAAGCAAATATGAACTAGATAATGAAAGAAACAAGTCTTCAATATCCTCAAAAGCTTCAAAATGCACCTAAAACCTGCAGCATAACATTAGCATAAAAACAAGTGGATCCAAATGAAGGAGAGAGCTCTCCTTTTATAAGAAATGAGGTGAAATGGACCATTGAGATTAAGAGGCAAAAAGTTTTAATCAGCGGTGGAGCTTGAAAGAGGAGCAATCCATGTGCACAAGTATCCTCCAATGAGAGTGAAGTGTTGACTTTTGAGCCTCATGTGAGACAAAAAGTGCTTTTTTCCTTTTTTATAAAATATGAATAATGTTTTATTTGTGCAACTTAGGATAAGAGGAAAGGTGGGCTTTTTATTTAATCAAAAGGGGAGGAAATATTCTTTTTAATCAAATAAAGACTTAGGATAAATGGTTAGCCCATAGGATAAAAATCTAATATATGATCGAAATTAAGACTTGATCAAGAAATTGATAATGTTGAGAATATTGATAAAAATGATTCAGGATTGATAAATCAAATAAATGGGGCCCAAAGTCTAGGTGACCATTTTAGGGTGCATACATTTGCCCCTCTTTGACTAATGTGTGATCGATTTGGGAACACATGTAGTCAAAGAATGAAGTTGCAATGTGAGATTGATTTGGGATCACCAAAAAACTCAGATGTAAGGTCGATCGGGATCACACCTGGAAAAACATAAACAAAGGCCTTTAAACATGAGGTCGATTCGGGATCACATTCAAAGTAGGAGATAAGAATCTCAAATTTGAGCGAAAGCTCACAAAAGATGTCTGAATCAAGAAAATCAAGGAATCAGGGATGAGAATCCCATAAGTACTGCCCCCTCAGAGTCGAAATCGAAATCAGGTAGAGAGGAGAATAGCGAATTGATAAGAATTTGATCAAATCAGAATGAAATCATAATCAAAAGTAAGGGTCAATAGGTTAACCATTAGGCAATGAAACATGCCCCAGCCTGACTGAAAAGATGTAGTCAAACGTGAGAAATGAGGGAATGGATATGAATGAAAGACTAGAAGTTTGGAAGACATGGAAATGAAAAAATGACGATGCCCCAACAAAGATCGAAGGATTAGGCCTCAAAAGATCAGTCAACTGCAAAAGGGGGGGAAGATTTTGAAACGCAATTTTGAATATCAAGATGATCTTGAATTTTGATTTTGAGTCTGAAAATGGATCCAAGACGTTGAAATTAGCTAGGGGTGTAATTTTTGTGCAATTCCAAGGTGTTTTGAAAATGAGGTTGAAAAGTCAAAAGGCTATAAAAGGGGTCAAAATGTCATTTTCAAAAATCATTTGTCTTTTAGCGATTTGAGAATTCTCAAAGTTTAGAGAGAGAAAATGGCCCAGCAAGCAAGAGTTCCCATCCACAAGCATCGATTCAAGCACGCCCGGTTGCACAACCGGCCACAACACTATCCTGCCCTGGTATGTTTTCAAAAACTCGAGCTTTTTGAGTCATTTTTTTGCATTTAATAACTGTTTTAGCACATTTTTTTAAATTTTCAAATTTCAAAATTTTTTGCTAGGCGAAATATTGCGCGATACTTTAGAAGTATCACGCGCTTTGGGGAGAAGTGTCGCGTGATACTTTGCGGGTCCCCAAAGTATCGTGCGACCTAAGGCACCAGTATCGCACAATACTGGGCGAAAGGTCGCACGATACTGGGCGAAGTATCGCGCGGCATGAGGTTTATCGCCCCGCTATAGGGAGAAGTATCACGCGATACTTCTCCAAAAAAGAATATCGCCCAATTTAAAAAATTTGATATTTAATGCATTTTTGAGCAAAAATGACATGGGTCTAGAAAATGTTACATTTTAGCGATGTTTTATACTGAGTTTTTGGACATCCATCATGATATGCGCTAACAACTGGCTTGATTTTTGGCTTGTAGGAGGTCTTTCTGGCGCTCATCATCAGAGCGCCGAAGGTGACAAGATTGAGGTGTGTCCGAGATCTAGACAATCCGGGCAATGCCGACATCAGAGCGATGGGATTCAGATATCTACTGAGGTATCCATACATCAAAGTGGACCATGGGTTGTTGACTGCTCTTACCGAGAGATGACATAGCGAGCACAACACCTTCCACCTGCCTACTAGAGAGGTGTCGATCACATTGGAGGATGTCTACAGGATACTATGGGTTTCGTGCCATGGCGAGCCGGTGAGTACAATCATGTTTTAAGATATAATCATAAATGTAATATTTCCATATGATGAAAACTGACATGATTCATTTGTTGGTACACGTGTACTATGATCAGGATGCCACGGAGGGGCACCGCCTGGTTCAGGAGATGTTTCAAGACGTCATGATTCTGGATAGGCATATCAGCTGGGAGAGGCTGATAGATGATTTTGGCTGAGACTACCTAGTGCCATGTATAGTGGCTTCCATCATTTCTCAGATCCTGATGACTGACTGCAGTCAGAAGGGATTCCTACTCGGATGGGCTCGGTTACTAGTTGATTTGGTCGGTAGGCCTCGGCGGATGGCATGGGGTCCTGCCATATTAGCAGAGATGTACCATGAGCTGCACAAGATCATCTACAAAGATGGTCAGGCATGGGCATGCGGTGCCATCCTGGCACAGGTATGGGCGTGGGAGCACATCGCTGTGGTGCGCCCCAAGGTTCAGCCGAGGGAGAGGAGGTACCCCTACATCTATAGGTACCTCAGGTTTATATCACATGCCCATAGTGGGGATGTGATGTACTACCGGTGGATTTTGGACGAGATAGCCTCATTCACATGGAGGCCATACAGGGAGGTTGAGGTTTGGGGAGATGTAGCTGACGAGCTGAGTTATATGCTGTGCAGTCGGCCACTAGTAGGTCGGTATGCAAAGATAGTTGAGAGATTCTATATCACTCAGGTATGGCGGTAGTTCGGGAGGTAGCAGCAAGTCTTGACAGAGACTACCACATATGCCAGCGCCAGAGACGAGGAGGGTCATGGGTGGCTACCCATGTTGGACTATCAGCAGGCTGTCGCAGAGACAGCAGGTATTAGGAGCGAGCCTTGGGAGTATTTCTCAGATATGGCAGATGTAGGGGCTGATGGAGCCTACAGAGCAGAGCAGTGGAGGGTGCCATTCCCTCAATTTATAGTACCAAATGCACAAGTACCAACACTGGGAGGAGACAGAGGGGACAACGGGGGAGACGGAGGAGACGGAGGGGATGGAGGGGATGGAGGAGATGGTGGGAGGGGGAGAGGGAGGAGGATGGAGAGAGGAGAGGGGTCAAGATCAGGTGGTTGGAAATGGTCATGGGGGTAGAGGTCAGCGACACCCGAGGATGAGGCGAGACCAGCTCACCGGCAGGCAGAGGCACAGCAGGATCAGCCTGCGGGGGGAGAGGATCTGAGAGCCCAGATACAGGCTTAGGAGGCAGAGATACAGTAGCTGTGGACTACTATAGCCATGAGAGATCAGCAGCTACTAGATCTGAGGGTAGAGTGGGATCAGCAGATAGCTGATCTTAGGGTAGAGATAGCACACCGTGAGGCGATGGCACAAGCAGAGGCACTGGAGCTCCAACGGGAGTCAGCGAGGGCAGCCTACTATCACGTACTCTACCTGCAGGCCATCCTAGAGGGTGAGAGAGTGCCATCATACTCTCAGAGGGTAGGGGTATCAGATGTGGTACTCAATAGGAGAGCCATGCCTCCTCCACCACCACGAGCTCCTCACGAGGGTGGTAGCGAGTCTTAGTGTTAGGTTGTATTGGACATATCTTGAGACTTTTGATCCAGATTTTGGGATCTCATGTTGTATTGTGTATCATGACATTGTATATAAATTTATGAGATTACTGGATGTTTGATGTATCATGTGTATTTTTCTCACTTGTGATGGATGTATCAGTTTGTGTATATTGTCTTGTCATTTTGCTCAAAATACTTATGTATGTGCTTATGTATGTTCTCTCTCATAGATGTATGTTTAATTCTCATGTGTATGATATAGACTCATGTTTCTTGAAAATGACAGTTGTGATATAGATATGATGATATGATTAACCCCTTGTGATGAACAGGAATAAGTTCGAGATGAAAAAGACAAGGAGTGAAAGACATGATCGAGAAGAAGAAAAGGTGAGCACAGCCGACTGACAGGTCCACGTAAGATGAAAAGGAGAGCTCTCTCCAGATGCAAAAAATGCAAGACTAGACTATCATGAACTTAAAAATGCAAGCTACTATGAAAGTGGTTGACTTGCAAGGTCACAATGCTTATAGACATCTAATTATCATCATTGAGCATTATTGGTAGCATCATAAGATCATACAATGCACACTAGCATAACTATGTGGATATGAATATGATCTTTATCAGATAGAAATGTGGGAATCCCACCTAGGCATCAAAGATGTATAGGTCGAGATGACTAATGCAGTGGGATCACCTAAGTTTGATATGGCGAGATTATGCTTGTATCAAGACACATGAAAGTCAAGATAGCTAAAAGCATGCACTCGCAAAACAGTCAAGGATAATACCTTGTCAATCCATAGTGTCAAGTAGGACCAGCATAAATGCTCATGACAGTTAGGATCAACAAAATATACCCACAAGCAGATAAAGAAAGAAAACATGTTCTCATTCCCTCAGTCTTCTAGCTATGCATCATCGAAAACTTCTCAGGGAGAGATCACTCATCAAAGAAATCCTCATAGACAGCACACAAAGAAAAATAAAGTCAACATATCTCAACGAGTTGATTGTTTAAGTGTGTGTGTGTTGGTCATAGAGTCAGACTCTGAGTATCGCATCTGCAAATGAGAAATATCGCATAAAACTTAGACTATAGGGTAAGACATCTGATGAGTGTTAAGAAACACTTGACGCAAGGGTAGTGTTGAAAAACACTGTTCGGGGTGGTGTTGAAAAACACCTGTTGTGAAATACCCCAAGAGACAAATGCACCTAAAGGACCAATGCTAACAATTATGCCCCCTAGACAAAGACAAAGACCAATTCTAGACTAAGCCAAATAAGGTCAAGGCATGATGGGAAGTGGCTAAGTGTCGAGGACGCATGCTAACAAATAGGGGTGCAAAGGCCTCAAGTAGCGCCTGTTTCCAGGTTTTCACCACTTGGATTCTTTTTTCATTTTTCATTTTTTTGTTGGATTTTTTAATTTTTTAATTTTTTTGTATTTTTTTAGGACTTTTTATGTTTTTTAGGATTTTTTCATCATATATCAATTTTTTTGGTATTTTTTTAGGATCATAAAATATGTACAAAGGATGCCCCCAGACAGAACGGGCATCAAGGATAGAACTTCTTTAGGTGCACAATGTTGATGGGATCAAAGAGTTGTTCTCCATCGGGATCTGATAGTAAATACGCACCAGTACCAAAAGCAGCTGTGATGACATATGGTCCAAGCCAGTTAGGTTCAAATTTTCCCTTTTGTTCTCTGTTCTATTGGTTCTTCGGGTTCTCCCGCAAAACAAGATCACCTATTTGAAATTCTCTAGGGTGAACCTTCTTGTTGAATGCTTTAGACATACGTTTCTGATACACTCTCATATGATCAAAGGAAGCCTTACGCTTCTCATCTAGAAGTTCTAACTCCTGTAACCTCATGGCGCGATAATCCTCATCTGTAATCAAACCTTTGAGTGAGACTCTAAGTGATGGTATCTCAACTTCTAAAGGAAATACTGCTTTAGCGCCATAGGTGAGAGAAAAAGGAGTGGCTCTTGTAGGTGTGCGAATGCTTGTTTTGTAAGCCCATAGTGCTGGATTGATTTGCAAGTGCCAATCCCTACCATTCTTGTGCACTGTTCTATGAAGAATCTTAAGAATGGTTTTTTTAGAAGCTTCTGCCTGTCCATTTTCCTGTGGAAAATAGATGGAGGACCAATGTTGCTTGATTTTAAACTTTTTGCATAGGTGTTTTAGGTCCTTATTCTTAAATTGGCCTCCATTGTCAGTAATGATCTCAGAAGGCACTCCAAATCAGCAAATAATGTGATTCAAGATGAACAAAGAAATGGTCCTTCCTGAAGCAACAGAAAGTGGCACAACTTCCACCCATTTTGTGAAGTAGTCAGTGGCAGTAATAATGAACTTGTGTCCACCTGATGAGTTGGGATGAATCTGCCCAACCAGATCAAAGGCCTAGCGCTGAAATGGCCAATGAGAAATAGAAGGGATTAGCTCCCTACCTGGAGCATGAATCGGGTTTCCGTGTTTCTGACATTTTTCACATGACTTAGCAAAGGTGACTGTGTCTATCTGCATTGTGGGCCAATAATATCCTGCCCTAAGCAACCTTCGGGCCATGGCAAGACCATTAGAATGTCCACCACAAATGCCCTCGTGGATGTCAGCTAATGCTTGGTTGGATTCCTCCTTTTCCAAGCACCTAAGGAGTGTCCCATCTAAACCCCTCCTATATAAATCACCAGAGATGAGGGTGTGGTGAGAGGTGTTACGGATGAGATTTCAGCATTCAGAGCGGTTGAATGTGTCAGGGATGATGCCATCATGAAGATATGAATAGATAGCACCATATCGAGAAGACTCGCATGTGATAATGGCACAAATGACGTGGCTTTCAGATGAGTCAAAGATGGGATGGTGTAGTTCTTCCACCAGGAATTCAAATCTGGATTCATGTGTCTCCAACTGAAGAAGTGAAGCTAATGTGGCCATGGTGTCTGTAGCTTTGTTCTCTGTCCTAGGGATCTGTTGAAATGTCACAAAGGTGAAATAGCATCTCAAAAAATCAACCATCTTTTTATAGGGTATCAATTTGTCATCCTTGGTTTGATACTCTTCATTGACTTGGTTGATGATTAACTGGGAATCCCCAAAGACATGTAACTCTGTGATGTTCCATTCTATAGCCATTCTCAAGCCATTAGTTAAAGCTTCATATTCTGCAATATTATTGGTACATGGGAATAATAGTTTGTAAGACTTTGGAATATTGTACCCATGTGGAGAAACAAATAACACTCCAGCACCTGATCCATTTTGCATGCGGGAGCCATCAAAGAACATTGTCCAAGTGCGAGTAGTTGTATACAAGATGTGTTCATCTGGGAATTCCACTTGGACCGGCATACTATCCTGAACTGGGAAATCAGCTAATTGGTCAGCAATAGCTTGTCCTTTTATTGCTTTCCTTTCAACGTACTCTATGTCAAATTCAGTTAGGACCATCATCCATTTAGCGAGTCTACCCGTGAGGGCAGCCTTACTAAGCAAGTACTTAAGAGGATCAATTTTGGCAACCAAATGTATGGTGTGAGCAAGCATGTAGTGGTGCAAATTTTGAGAAGCAAACACCACTGCCAGACAAGACTTCTCAATATTATTGTAATTGATCTCATAGGAGACAAGAGTACGGCTGATATAGTATATGGCCCATTCTTTCCCAGTATCATCTGTTTGAGCCAATAATGCCCCCAGGGAAGTGTCTGTAGCTGAAATATATAGGATCAATGGTTTCCCTGGAATAGGAGGCATTAGAATCGGAGGATTAGCCAAGTATTATTTGATCTAATCTAGGCTCTTTTGACAATCCTCGTTCCAAACACAAGAAGCACCCTTATGCAATGTCTTGTTAAAGGGTTGTGCCCTATCTGCAAGTTGAGAAATAAACCTCCTAATTGATTGAAGATGTCCTTGAAGACTTCTCATTTGGCTGATATTTCAAGGAGGTGGCATATCTAGAATTGCTTGGACCTTTTCGGGGTCAACCTCGATACCTTTTGCTGATATTATGAATCCTAAAAGTTTGCCTGAGGTGATGCCAAATGTGCACTTTTTTGGATTCAATCTGAGTTGAAACTGTTCCATGCGATCTAGAATTACTTCCAGATCATCGAGGTGTGTATCCCATTTTCTTGATTTTTCCAGGGTATCATCCGCATAATCTTCCATATTTTTGTGCATCATATCATGAAAGATAGTCATCATAGCTCTTTGGTAGGTTGCTCCTGCATTCTTTAATCTGAATTGCATGACGTTCCAGCAATAGGTTCCCCATGCGCATGTGAATGTTGTTTTCTCTTGGTCTTCAGGAGCTATTTTGATTTGGTTATATCCAGAGAAACCATCCATTAGAGAGTATATTTCATAGCCCGCTGTCATATCCACTATCATGTCAATGTTTGGAAGTGGAAAGTCATCCTTTGGGCATGCTTTGTTTAAGTCTCTAAAATCTATACATATAGGAATGGACCCATCATGTTTGGAGACGGGTACTATGTTTGAGATCCATTCTGCATAATCGATGGCTCTAATAAATCCAGCTCTCAAAAGTTTTTCTAATTCCCCTTTGACAAGGAGAGCTACATGGGGATGCATTTTTCTGAGTCTCTGTTTTACTGGCTTGACTCCTGGAGCTATGGATAAGTGATGCATGATAAGATTTGTGTCAAGTCCTGGCATGTCTGAATAGGTCCATGCAAAATTAATTTTCTTTTTTTGTAAAAATTGTACATATGCCTTGGTCTCTTCTTCTGATAAAGACTGAGCAAGATGGACTATCTGAGGATTTTCTTCTGTGTTCAAATTGACTGGCTTTGTTGGCTCAATCAATACTGATGATCTATCTTGGAAATAACTCGGCAAGTTATTAAGTACCCCATCCTTAGGTGCCTCAAAGAGGTTTTCACCCTCGGATGCGTCATTTCTTTTTACTATTTTTGGTTCTGATACCGCCACAAAGTGGTTTTCGCCATCAGACCTATTTTTCTTTTTCTCTTTTATTTTGAGACTGAGGTACTTAATATCAGGCTCTATCATGCTGGTTGTTGGTTCACTGGTGGAAGAAGCCACAGGTTCAAGAGCATTTAGATAGCAGGCAATTTCATAATCATTCTAGAAGGTGAGGAATGTGGGCTCTTGATGACGCTGAGACCAGTCAATTAGGTCAAAGTGGACAAGGGGTAGGTCAATGACTAGTTCAATGTTGTTTATGCGAAAGGTGTCATCTCTGGTGACCATATAATTGGAGTTCATCAAGTCTTCTCCTAAGATACCTAAATTAGGACTCATCCTATCAAATGAAGCGTCATCCACTAAGGCCATTTGAGGAGTGCAATCCTCTAGTCCTATACTAGGATCGTCGGCCGCATCGGGTTGGGTACTATAGGCATGGACAATATCTATGTCCAGATCAACTGTTGCATCTGAAAGTGAATCCCATTCATATTCATGGGAATCTGTGTTTGAGTCATCATTTGGGCCTCATGATGTAGAAGCCTCAAGGTTAGGAAGGGTTTCCCCCTCTCTAGTGCTAGTATTGGTGCTATCTGTCGTAGCTAGGATAGTAGCACATTCTTTTGTCGATCTAGCAGTCACACAATCACTACTCATTGCAGCTGGGATAGTAGGACTCTCAAGTATCAAATCTGTGGAATCTCCCCAAAGGAGATTCATTGAGGGCACCCAATCATCAGACACATCTTGTTGATTGGAAAGATCAGGCATATAATCTGAGTCACTGTCACTGTCTGTCGCAGCTAGGACAGGGATACCTTTCTTCTGTTTATTCTCAAAACCTAAGCCAACCGTGGACTTATTCTTTCGTTCGAAAAGAGCATGATCAAGAGGCTCAGCTTTAGCATCCAACCTATGACTAAGGGGACCATATCCTAGATATCCCATATTTTTAACCATTGTGTACCCTTTCCCATAGACTGCAGGTGGAGGAGCAAAATTCTCGTTGTGTTTGTATTTTTCCTCGTGGTAGATCTAGTCCCTTATGGCAACTTCCTCTTTTTCTTCCTGAATGGGGACTAAAGACTCAACAAATTTCCCAAATAATGTCATTGCTGAGGACGAAGGCTTCACATTTGGTGATGGTCTCCCATAAGACCTAGGAGAGATTGGCATGTTTGTAAAAGAATCAATTTTATAATCTCCCATCCCAAGATCTATGATCTTGAACTTCTGCTTGCATTGTTCAAGTGAACTACTAGGACTATCAGCTTCCCTATTCAAAGGTACATGTGATCCCGTAGAAATGTTATTAACTGATAAAGCACTATCTCCAGGGATGCAAATTTCTACACCGTTATGGAGAAACTTAACACACTGGTGATATGTTGATGGGACTGCTTGCATTTCGTGAATCCATGGCCTACCTAGCAAAATGTTGTAGGCTAAGGGTCTAACATCAATAATTTGAAATAAGATATCTTTCTCTACTAGACCAATGCGAATAGGTAAAATGGCCAATCCCTTAGAACTTCTTTCTGCTTTGTCATATGCTTTGATTGTGATTCTTTTCCTTGTGTCAATGATGTTCTTGAAATATCCTAGAGCCAGCAACAAACTCAGGGTACAAATATTGAGCCCCGCACCCCCATCTATTAGTACATGCCTAACATGGGTTTTATGAATCATGACTTCGATGTGTAAGGCCAAATTATGTGGGTGACTGATGGATTTGTTGTCTTCTTCGGAGAAGGTGAGGTAATGAGGGCTAGCCAAATGGTTGACCATGTTCTGGAATTGATCAATATCTAAGTTGTTAGGGACGTTGGCTGCTCGCAAAGCATCCTCAAGGATGCGCTTGTGCTTAGGAGACAATTCTAAAAGCTCAAAAATGGATATCTGCGCGGGTGTACGTTGTAGCTGGTCAATAAGATTATAAGTGAAATCAGGACCAACGGCAGATTTGGGAGGAGCACCTTTGGACATAGGCTGCTTAGACTTGCTAGTGCTAGGACCTCTAATGATAATGGGCGCTTGGGCCTGCCCCCTAGTGACAGCATTGAGGGACTGGGGCGTCCTTTGGGAGTGAGGACCTCTTATCACCACAGCGGGTCTTTCATCAGTCATAGGAGTTGAGTCCACATTATGTCCATAGGAATCTTTCCCTCTTATCATGTTGACACTATCATCCACAACTTCAAGCATGTTAATGACGTTCTCTGCATTTGTGTAGGTGTATTTGATAACTGCCTTGCCATTCTTATTGTTAGAATTCTCTCCTTTCTCATATTTAGGCAAGGGCTCTTTAAAGGCTTTATGATCCGCATTAGTGGTTAACCCATCCACTTGTAATTGTCCTTTCTCAATAAGGTCTTGGACAAGATGCTTGAGTTTAAAACAATTTTCTATGTCATGTCCAATCCTATTATGAAAAATGCAAAAGGCCTTCGCATCCCACCAATGAGGTAAAGGATCCAGTATACGATGTTTTGTAGGATCCTGTGGGTGCGCCAAATTATGAGCAACTAATGTCTTGAAAACATCTGCATAAGATTCTCCCAATTTAGTAAATTGCCTTTTCTCCGTTTTAGACCTCCTTTGATACTTAGGTTTGTCTTGTTGTGTTGAAGACGTTTGCAGCTTCATAGCTTGAACTGCATGAGAGAGGTTAAGAACTCCTTCATTTTTTACTTGAGATGAGTCAACAACTCTGTCGTTGACCACTTGCTTATTTTTGTTCCAATAGGAGTTCTTTTTGTCCTTGTTACCATTAGTATTGTTATTTTGGCTATTATTGTTATTTGTTGATTTAGCCAAAATTCCTTGTTCTTTCAGGACATCCTTAATGCGACATGCCACCTCTACCATAGTATCAAATGAATTAAATAGGATTTTCTTGACTTCATATCTTAGTTTTGGTATCAGATTGCTCACAATGATATCAATTCTCTCCTCTTCAAGAATTGTCCTTGGGTATTTTGAACACAATCGCCTCCATCGTTGTAAAAATGTGACAAAAGATTCCCATTGATTTTGCTTGAGTTTGCACAAATCAAGCATTGTGATCGACCTTGATAGGTTGTAAGCAAAATGCTGAACAAACCTTTGGACAAGTTCTTTAAATGTCTTTACTGGAGGGGAAAGATTATTGAACCACTCCATGGCTTGACCTTTTAAACTCCTTGGGAATAATCTCATCAAGTAGGAGTCTTCATGGTGAAAGGAAAAGCTCATTATGTAGAACTGTCAAACATGATCATGAGGGTCACCAGTGCCATCATATTTGTCATATGTTGGGAACTCAACTTTCTTAGGGAATTCTACCATCACCACACTTTTGTCAACGGGGTTAGGACATATGGAGTCCAAATGAAATGTGCTCTTGGGAGCCTTCATCCTGTCTATATCCTTTTGCATTTGTAAGATCACCTCATCAGTTGAAGGGCTCTGTTTCTTGATCTTTTGGTGAACATCAAAATTATATGGAACTTTAGCACCTTTGTTGATAAGACTTTCCAAGAATTGGTCTTTGTTTTGTTCCACATATTGCTCCACATATGCTTGAAAAGATGGTTCTTGTTGCATAGTCATGAAGTCCATATGATCAAATTTAGCATAACTTCCTCTATGTTGTGAGCCATGATGTACTCGTTGGGAGGGTTGCTTTGAATGTCTATGAGACGACTGTCTCCTATGATGGTCATATCTTGAAGCCCTTCTTCCTCTAGGACTCGAGGATCGTGAGGGTGTCCTTGATCTTCTTCTAGGGCTAGGGGAAGGGGTAGATGGGGGTGAGTTGGTCCCACTATTGGCTCCCCTCCTGTTAAATCGGCTTTAGAGTTGTTGTGCATAGAGTCTATCTTCTTCTTCTTGGGCGACTCTTTTCTGTATATCCAACAATGCACGTTCTTCTTCCTCTAGTTGTTTGAATTTTTCCTTTTTAGCAGTCTGTTCATCTAAGTAGGCTTGCTTCTCTCTCTCAATGCTTCTCAATCTTGTATTTGCATATTGAGAGGTGTCTTTAAGTGGGGAGGTTTGTCTCAAATGCCTTATTGCATTAGTTGCGTTTATGTGGTGATCACTAGATTCGTTGTTCTAGTCTTCGTGTTGTGACCTTGAATCTGAATGAGCTTGCTTATGATGTCTTTCAGCTCGTTGATGAGCATCAAAATACTTCACATTGTTGGGAGGTGACCCGGGTGGACTAGCATGAGAAGAACCACCATACTCTCTTCTGTGTCATTGGAAGATATCCTCGAGAGTTTGATTCATGGATTCTCTTTGTTGTCGGGTAAAAGTGTAACTCATGTCCATGCTTGATGAAAGTGGTATGAAAGAGATGCTCACTTCACTAGGATTAGCTCCCAGATTAAAACAGACCTCAGATTCACTCTTAGGAGATTGATCAAAAAGGGGTCCTTTTCCCTTAGGTTGTCGACGAGTCTTGACAGGTGGTAACTGGCTAAAGGCAATAGGGGGTCGCTTCCCTTGATTGACTTGATACCTTGTCGTAACTGACATGAAAGAAAGATATTCTCAATGAGAAGGTGACCTCTCAAAGTGTCAACACCAAACTAGGATAATTAAAGTCCTCTATTGTCCAAAGAGAAATGAAAAGAAAAAAAGGGCTTTACCAACACTGTCAAAGAGGTGCTTCAAATCAAAGGGTGACTACCCTTGCACTTTTGAATCAGGAGGTTAGACTAGGCCAAAAGATAATTGAAATTGAGATTTAAATGAAAGTAATTTGGACAATAAGAGTACTAAAATTTTCCAAGAATGTAGCTAACAATCTTAAAGATGAACCTTGGCACCAAGAATGGCCTTCTAACTTGACAATTATTCCAAAGTGATTTCATAAATCAAATGATGCTATCCTGGAGGACTAAAAACTAGAAATTTAGAGTCAAGACAGGTCTCAAACGTTAGGGTGAGAAGCCTACTCTAAGACCTAGCCTAATTGACAGCAACTAAAACTGACCAAAATGTAAGCACGACAAAAATTAACCAGGCGATATACTCCAGGCTACTGGGGTGATAAACCTATAACCGCATGATACTTCACCCGAAGTCAGACGATACTTCTTAGTACTGGCGGGCGATATACTCCAGGCAGGTCGGGTGATAGTCCTTTAGGGGCTAACTATTGCATGATATTTCTCTTCAAAGCGGGCGATATTTCTAGCAAGCGTGAAGTATCGCGCGATATTTTGCTTTGCAGGGTGCGATACTGTTGCAGAATTGTTTAACTCTTGACCATAATTATGTAAAATTTGCATTTTTGGGTCTATTTGGTCAAAATTTCCAGTTTGAGGATTGATGTTTTCGATTTCAGTCACAATATCAGTAGAATTTCGGCAGGTTTGCAAACAGTAAAGGATCAAAACATGGTCTCAAACACTTGAAACAAGGGCAAAAGCAACCTTGCCAAGACAAACACTTGTGATATCAGAATTGAAAAAGCACCCTATGAATGCTACCGATTATTTGTATGTAAGAACATTTGCACTGGTATCACACAACTGAAGACAATTCAAGCAAATCTATCCTAAAAATTCAAGGCTCAATACTTACCAACTTAGCCCACAACTTGATGCCCCCTCACCTCACACCAAGTGGTTGCCCACAAGAGATATTGGCTTTGTCATTGAAGTGTCAAACAACACAACCAAAGGGACACATATGGTGAGTATCTTAAGGTGATCCGGGTAAACCACTTGGATCAATCCTTGCACTAAGAAGATAAGCGGCTAAAATAAAGTGGCTTCTATCTAATGCTTCTTAATAAGGATTTCCGTTCACAACACCCCTCTTGCTCCTCATAAAGGACTAGGACCTTGCGGCCTCAAGAGTACCTTAAGCATTCTTGTTCAATGTTTTCCCCATGGTCGCAATCCCATGAGCTACTCACATTAAACGAAGACAAGTGTTATGTCTACCAAGGTTTTTGGTGTCCTTAATAGCCTTGAGATTATAGTGAGTTGGAATCACTTGCCACCAAGAAAAATGATGACAAGGTTGTCCCCACTTGAGTCGTTCCTCTTGATTGCTCAAGAGCGGGCCCGCTAAAGGATCCTAAACTAAACAAAGAATAGATCAACTCTTGAGGTTCAAGGTTTTTGGTTCACCACAAGGGTGAAGAGCATACTCCCCTATCTCAAGAATCTCTCCCAAACACACCAAGAAAAGAGGTTCAATTACTCCCTTGCTTCCAAAACCTTAAGATGGGTCAAGATTTTCTGGTTCACCTAAAGGTGAAGAGCATACTTCTCCTACCACCTCAAGATCCCTTTCACAAGGTATTAAGATTCCTAATACAATTAGTGAATGCCACAGTTGAAAGGAAAGCAAATAAGCAAGCAAGAAATTTTTTTTTGTTTTTATGCTTGGGCAGCCCTGCAAAAACTGTTAGTAGCCCTCTTTGACATGCATTTTTAGCAATTTTCAAGCAAAGGAGAGCACCTACAAACACAATTTGTTAGACCCACAAGGTTAGCAAAATCAAAATCCAAATGTAAACATGCAATAAACTGATAGATTTAAGCTAAAAGATGCAGGTTAGACCTATCTAAATACAGCAAACTAAAATGATCAAATTCGGATGAGAAAACTAGAAATGCAAGTCTCTGTCAGACCAGGCGATATTTCTCAGACTTCACCAGTATTGCATGACACAGTTTCCTATAGTCGCACGATATACCTATCTGGGTGATAATTCTCACTATGGGCGGGCGATACTTCGCCCGATGACAGGCGATATTTCTCAGTAATGGCGGGCGATTCTTCTTTCGCATGAAGTGTCGCACCACTATACAAAGGTATATCGCGTGATATTTCTGAGAAGTATCGCGCGATACTCTGAGATAGAAAACCAGAGAATGAAAACTAAGCCAAAAATTGATGAAAATTTTGACGGAAAATGCAGAATTAAAGGGACAAAGCTAATCTACTCTGCCCCATGGTGGGCACCAGAAATGTACACACTAAAAAGGTGCACTTCTATGAACCATTACATGCAAGGTTGCTCAAGAATGAGGCCTCACAAAGTGGCTCATAGCTCTCTATGCATGGAGTTGCAAGGGACTATGATGTGTTTGCTCTCAGCTAGAGCTACAAGCTTGTGACCTTGCTAGTCAACCACACAATGAGAGATTCAAGTGAAGACAAGGGCAACAATGCCAATATCTCCAAGAATCACTATGAAGATGTCATGCAATGCAACTAAAATGAGGATGCAATCTAAGCTATGAAAGGAAGGTACAATGCAACTAATCTATGAAAGAAAATAGCAATGGATTACAATGCCTCTTATTTAGACTATGTGAGTTAAATCTATTGCATAAAAGGAAATTTATACTAAGAATGCCATTATCATGCAACTATGAAAGCAAATATGAACTAGATGATGAAAGCAACAAGTCTTCAATATCCTCAAAAGCTCCAAAATGCACCTAAAACCTACAGCATAACATTAGCATAAAAATAAGTGGATCCAAATGAAGGAGAGAGCTCTCCTTTTATAAGAAATGAGGTGAAATGGACCATTGAGATTAAGAGGCAAAAAGTCTTAATCAGCGGTGGAGCTTGAAAGAGGAGCAATCCATGTGCACAAGTATCCTCCAATGAGAGTGAAGTGTTGACTTTTGAGCCTCATGTGAGACAAAAAGTGCTTTTTCCCTTTTTTATAAAATATGAATAATGTTTTATTTGTGCAACTTAGGATAAGAGGAAAGGTGGGCTTTTTATTTAATCAAAAGGGGAGGAAATATTCCTTTTAATCAAATAAAGACTTAGGATAAATGGTTAGCCCATAGGATAAAAATCTAATATATGATCGAAATTAAGACTTGATCAAGAAATTGATAATGTTGAGAATATTGATAAAAATGATTTAGGATTGATAAATCAAATAAATGGGGCCCAAAGTCTAGGTGACCATTTTAGGGTGCATACAGTGCTAGGTCTCTGATAGTACCTCATCAAATGTGCATAGCGAGGTATTACTCTAGGGACTCCCTGTAATAGGTCAAACTATCTCATCACCCAATCATAATAGTATGGCATCACTATATGATTCTGATGACCCTCTAGCAGTTTTTGCCACTGTGAATATAGAATCATGTATCTGGCCACTCTGTCATCTGGTAGTAGGGTCTCCATATCACATCGGTGCCTGAAATGCAGTCTAGACGTGTTAGGTTGTGGTGACTGATCAGGAAAGTACTATCCAGGAAAGTATTGTACACTTGTCCTCCTAACCTTAGTGAATTTTTTGACGCCGACATATTTTTAGCTATTTTTAGACTAACATGATTGTAACTCATTCTATCCCTAAAGCGGAAAAACATTGTATAATATGGCTTAGGGTTAGGGATTTTATATATGATGATTTTAGTACTTGCGGCAGAATTGAGTTGTAAGGGATTATAGATTCTAATCAAGTTGTAATCACTGGATAATATAATATTGGACTCGATGTTGGTGGATGTAGCCCAAGGATTGGGTGAACCACATTAAATCTTTGTGTCTTGTGTTCTCTTTTGTGTGCTTTACTATTTTTTGATATTGGTTATTTTTTGCATATAATTGTTATTTCTGCCTTGTTAATCCTAACAAGTGGTATCAGAGCGAGGTTGTTTTTTTCAGTTATCCTCTACAAGAAGATCTCACGGTTTAGTGGGAGTCTCACGATTGAGTGGGAGCAATGGCAGATGAGGGTAGGCTAAAGGTTGACAAATTTAATGGGCAAAACTTTCAATTATGGAAAATGCAAATGGAGGACTATCTCTATCAGAAGGATCTATGGCGGCCGTTGGAAGGAAAAGCCATGAAACTGGCAAGCATTTCTGATGAGGACTGGGATATTCTTGATAGAAAGGCTCTTGGTAGTATTTGATTATGCCTAGCACAATTAGTGGCATTCAATATTACCTCAGCAAAGACGACTGAAGATTTGATGAAAACCCTAGCGAAGTTGTATGAAAATCCCTCCACTTCAAATAAGGCATTTCTCATGAAGCGTTTATTTAATATGAAAATGGTGGAAGGTGGGTCAGTTGTTGATCATTTAAATGAGTTTAATACAGTTACCAGTCAATTAACTTCTATCAATGTTATTTTTTTATGAAGAAGTTAGGGCTCTCTTGATTTTGTGTTCTTTGCCTGAAAGCTGGAATGGCTTGGTAATGGTTGTTAGTAATTCGATTTCTGGTTCTAATACCCTAAAATATGATGATGTATTGGTGTTATTCTGAGTGAAGAAATTTTTAGGAAAAACTTAGGTGGATCCACATCAGGTAGTGTCTTAAACACACAAAGCAGAGGTAGAACCAATGAGAGAGGAAACAACTTTGGAAATCATGGGAAATCAAAAGGAAAATCAAAGGGAAAGAGGTCTGAATCCAAAGGGAAAAATGATTACTGGTACTGTGGAAAACCAGGTCATAAGAAGAAAGATTGCTGGTCTCGAAAGAATAAAGAAGGAAAGAAACAAGAAGGTAACAAGGAGGTAAATGTGGTAAGTAATAAATCTGAAGAGGATGCTTTGATTCTTTCTTTAGAAAGTATTGATGATTCATGGGTTTTAGATTCTGGGGCTTCATTTCATGCTACACCCCATAGAGGTTACTTTCTTGATTATGTCCAAGGGGATTTTGGGCTAATTTATTTGGAAGATAATGAACCCTGTCAGATAGTTGGAAAGGAAAAAATTAAGATTAAGTTGCAAAATGGGAATCATTGGCTACTACAAGAGGTAAGACATGTTCCAAGGCTGAGTAGGAATTTAATTTCAGTAGGGCAACTGGGTGATGAGGGTTGCACAGTTACTTTTAATGATAGAAATTGGAAGGTTTCAAAAGGTTCCTTAGTAGTAGCAAAAGGTGTGAAAGTAGGCACCTTATATCATTGTACAGTCATATTGTTCCTTCTACTTTAATTGTTTCAGAAGATAATGAATGTTCAAGAACAGTGGCTGCAGTTGAGCAGGAAGAACATCAAACTGTTGTTGTAGGTTCTAACACAGCACTCTGGCACAATAGACTCGGACACATGAGTGAAAAAGGTATGAAATTACTTCATTCAAAGAAAGTTTTAGCTGGTCTGAAATGTGTCAATATGGAGTTCTGTGAAAGTTGTGTTTATGGAAAATAAAAGAGAGTTAGTTTTGTGAAGAGTGGGAAGGAAAAGAAAAATGAGAAATTAGAGCTTGTGCATACATATGTATGGGGACCAGCTTAGGTATCTTCCCTTGGTGGCTCTCTGTATTATGTTACATTTATAGATGATGCAACAAGAAAAGTATGGATTTATTTCCTTAGACAGAAATCTGATGTATTTCAAACTTTTAAGAACTAGAAATGCTTGGTTGAGAATGAGACTGGTAAAAGGTTAAAATGTCTTAAATCTGATAATGGTGGTGAGTATTGTAGCACAAAATTTGAAGATTATTGTTCCTCTAATGGTATTCGTAGGCAAAAAATTATACCAAGGACTCCGCAAGAAAATGGAGTGGCTGAACGCATGAACAGGACAATAATGGAGCGTGCAAGGAGTATGAGGTTGCATGCTAGGCTACCCAAAAATATGTGGGTAGAGGCTGTGAACATTGTTGTTTATTTAATCAATAGAGGTACCTCTACTCCTTTGGACTGTGGTATTCTAGAGGAAGCATAGAGTGGTAAGAAGGTGAGTTATTCTTTTCTCAAAACCTTGGGTTGTGAAGCTTTTGCACATATAGATTCTGAAAATAGAACCAAGTTGGAAGATAAGTCAAAGAAATGTGTATTTGTTGGATATGGCATTGATGAATTTGGTTATAAGCTTTAAGATTTTAAAAATCATAAAATTGCAAGAAGTAGGGATGTCATATTCAATGAGAAAGTATTGTACAAAGATCTATTGCAACAGCATGAGAAGAAAGAAAATGATTATGTAGTACTGGATGATACTCCAAAAGATGATGTTCCAATAGTTCCTTATGCTTCGCAACAATAGCAACAACAAATACCACACACCCCAGTGAATGTTAGATGGTCAACAAGGCTAAGTAGACCTCCAGACAGATTCTCTCCCTCTTTGTATTCTATTTTATTAACAGATGCTGGTGAACCTTAATGTTATAATGAAGTTGTGCAGGTGGATACAAAGCTTCAGTGGGAGTCTGCAATGACAGATGAAATGGACTCTTTGCTACAAAATCAAACATGGGATTTATGTAAGTTACCTGCAGGTAAAAGGGCTTTACAGAATAAATGGGTTTACAGGATAAAAGAAGAGGATGGAGGTAAGAAAAAATTTAAAGCCAGGTTATTTGTAAAAGGATTTGCACAGAAAAAGGGTATTGATTTTGATGAGATATTTTCTCCAGTTGTTAAAATGACTTCTATCAGTACTATTTTAAGTATTGTGGCTACTAAAGATTTTCATTTAGAGAAGCTTGATGTTAAAATAGATTTTCTTCATGGTGATTTGGATGAAGAAATATATATGGTACAGCCACAAGGATTTGAGGTCAAGGGTAAGGAGAATTTGGTGTGCAGATTGCAGAAAAGTTTATATGGCTTGAAGCAAGCACCTTGGCAATGGTATATTAAATTTGACACTTTTATGAATGAGCATGGATATAGTCGGTGTCATTCTGACCATTGTGTTTATTTTAAGAGGTTGGATGATGATAGCTACATTATTCTATGTTTATATGTTGATGTTATGTTTGTAGCTAGGTCTAACATGAATCACATTAAGAGATTGAAACAATATTTAGCACATTCATTTGCTATGAAGGATTTGGGGGCAGCAAAACAAATTCTTGGTATGAAAATTTGCAGAGATAGGAAAAATAGGAAGTTGTCTCTATCTCAGGCTGATTATATTGAGAAGGTGTTACAATGTTTCTCTATGGAGAATGCCAAAGCTATCAGCACACCTTTGCCTAGTCATTTGAAATTGAATAAGGAGATGTGTCCTAAGACATCAAAAGAAGAGGCAAAAATTTCTAAGGTACCTTATGCTTCATCTATAGGGAGCTTAATGTATGCTATGGTATGTACTAGGCTAGATATTGCACACACAATGGGAGTCATTAGCTGATATATGAGTAACCCTGGTATTGAGCATTGGAATGCAATCAAATGGATTCTCAGATATTTGAGAGGTACATCCAGTAAGTGTTTACACTTTGGGGGTTCTACTACTACTGTACAAGGCTATGTTGACTCAGATTTGGTAGGAGATATAGATAGCAAGCGGAGTACTATAGGCTATGTATTTACTGTTGGTGGGACAGTAGTGAGTTAGATTTCTCAACTACAAAAGGTGGTTGCTTTATCCACTACAGAGGTAGAGTATGTTGCTGCTACAGAGGCAGCCAAGGAGATGATATGGCTTTAATTCTTCATGGAAGAATTGGGACATCCACAAATGGATAATTTTTTGCATACAGATAGACAAAGTGCCATTCATCTTGTGAAGAATTATGCTTTGCACTCAAAGACAAAACACATACAGTTGCAGTACCATTTCATTCGGTCAGTTTTGGATGATGGGAAGTTAAAGCTGGAAAAGATTCATACAGATGATAATACAACAGATATGTTTACAAAAGTAGTAACAACGGAGAAGTTGAATTCATGTTCAGCTTTAGTTGGTCTTCTAGATTGAACAAAATAAAGGAACAGCTAAGTCCAGGGTGGTTTGATCTAGTGGGAGCCTCATATGGTAGCAGTATTGCTATACGATCAGTCTCCAAGTAGGAGGTTTTTTTAGTATGGATATTGATTAGTCACCAAGTGGGAGATTGTTAGCTTGTGGTGACTGATCAGGAAAGTACTATACACTTGTCCTCCCGACCTTGGTGGGGTTTCTGATCAGTCTCCAAGTGGGAAATTTTTTTGAGGCTGACATATTTTTGGTTATTTTTGGGCTGACATGATTGTAACTTATTCTAACCCTAAAGCGGCAAAACATTGTATAATATGGCTTAGGGTTAGGGATTTTATATATGATGATTTTAGTACTTGTGGTGAAATTGAGCTATAAGGGATTACAGATTGTAATCAGGTTGTAATCATTGGATAATATAATATTGGACTTGTTGGTGGACGTAACCCAGGGATTGGGTGAACCATGTTAAATCTTTGTGTCTTGTGTTCTCTTCTGTGTGGTTTACTATTTTCTGATATTAGTTATTTTTTGCATATAATTGTTATTTTTGCCTTGTTAATCCTAACAAGATGTACCCTCCAATAGAGGATATCTCCAAACTGCCAGACATCTCTCAAAGGATACGCAAAAACTCTCAGTATACTTGCATCTACCATCACTGGAATGCCCTGTGGATGTGTACATGCAAAATTCTCAAACAACCAAATCTGCAAGAGTGTGTATATCAAAAGACTCTCTCTCTGGTATCTCACTAGCTGACATAGCTTATGGTATAGTTGGGCTAACATGCTATGACCCCATGAGAACATGATCCTCTCACTCTCCATCCTCTGTATAAGATGGGTAAGAGCTGTAGAAAATATGGTACCCTTTGCATTGGGTAACACAACCAAGGATACTATACAAAGCATCACTCTTCGTACCAAAGGTGTGGGGCCTGATAGTATGGATGAAAAAAGGACATGATCTGATCGGGTTCGCATCTATGGAACCTATCATGTGCAATACTCTGCATCTACAAGGATCTCCTCACAAACTTGTTGTGCTCTAGGTCTCACAGTCTCACCTCAGATTGGAAGCTACAGGATCCTGTAGACATCCTCCAGTGTCACTGTAATCTCTCCCGAGGGAAGATGGAAGGAGCATGTATCCTCATCCCACCTCTCTATCAAAGCTAATAGGATGGCTCAGTGTAGTATGATCTGTCGTAGGACTAATACCCAGTATAGTCCCACATCTCTTCGTAATTGCATCTCATCATCATCAAGCTCAGATAGACTCTCTCTGACCATGCCTAGCAACTCTCCAAAGGGATGCTCTCGGAGACAGACTGTGTCCTGCAAGAACAAACAAACATTATATCAACAATCTACATCATCAAATCTACAAATATAAATTGACTAGGTCAAGGTTGACCTTAGTTAGGTTAGGGTCAACCTTCCTAGGTCAAGGTTGACCTTCCTAGGTTAGGGTCAACCTTGTTGGGTCAAGGATGACCTCATCCTAGAATAAGTGGAGACCTTCCAGTCAATGTCGACCTTCTTGGGTCAAGGTTGACATAGTTGGGTCAGGGTCAAACTTTAAGGGTCAGGGTCGACCTTGCCTACAAAAATCAAGAATTTGGAAAGTACAAGAACAAACAATAGCAAACTCACCTCAGGAAGTGACCGTCTAGTAGCCAAGCTTTGTCTCAAAAGCTCCATGCACATCACTCAAAGTTCATCTCTCCTCAGCATCTTGCTTCCTCTTTTCAAATCTGCAAATGGTAAGAATGAGAAATTATATCTTCCTTTTCTTTATTTATAGTAAGAATTAGGGTTTTTTTTAGGGTTTACTCATGGTAAACTTAGATTTCCCTTCTTATGCATTTAGATAGACATCCACTCTTTTCATCATAACTTGAGTTTGGTAACTCTGTTTTCAGTGTCGTCAGTGGCGTTGGAATCATGATTCAAATACCTAACCTCTTGAACTAGTTTAGGAAGGCTAGGAATCCTTATAATTGGTTTAGGAAAGAATTTTTTAACAAAATGCATATCCAGTGTATAGAGTTTTCCTTATCACCCTGTTTCACCCTTCAAAAGTAGAAAACTGAAACTGGGGGGCATAAGGGGCATTATGCACTTCTCAAATTATCATATAGTAATATCTAGGTGGTTTATGGAATTTAATTAACCTTATGTGTTACAGGTTCTAATAGTTTTCTGCAGGATCTCTACATCGAGGACTTGGCTATATCATTTTTATTTACTATGATGTTTTCTTACTTTAGCTTGCATATTCACATAGTGTCATATCTAAGATAAAGTGGGGGATAAATGTATCATCTTAAAATGGAATCACTTCCATCTTGATAGGTTTAGCACCCTCTTTTAGTGCATTTATCATGATAGACTTGCATTTAGGATGCATTTTGCACTTGATTCCTTCATTCTAGGTGAAATTAGGGTTAGGATCCTGAGGATTCTCCTTAATTTCCCTCCTCTACGGATCTATTTTCTAGGTAGGACTTAGGAATAGGTCCTCCTGGCCTTCATCATATTCATCATAGGATTTTGTGCCTCTCCCTAGCACTCTTCCTTATTCTGACATCATTTCTAGGTCTCCGAGCATCCCCAGGACCTCATGTTTCTCATTCTGATTGGATCTGGACTCCTAGGTTGAGGAAGAGGTCATCCCTAACCTAGATCAGAGTCTAGGTCATCCTTGACCTAGGTCAGAGACAAGGTCATCTTTGACCTCCTTCATGATTTGATCCCCCTTTTCAAATTTGGTCCCAGGGGCCCCAAAATTAATGTCAGGCTTTCAGATCCGAGTGCGGAAGGGTTTTAATTTGAAATTCATTTAATTATTTTCCCTCCTTAATTGGTTATTGTGATTGGACCATAATTTGAGGTGAAATTTGAATTATGGGTCCTTGCATTACTCTAGGAGCCTCACCTTGAAACCTTTATATAAAGACTCTCATTTTCCTTCATTTTCACTCAGCAACTTCATGATCAAGTACTCTCAGGGAGACATAATTGATTGAAGCAAGCAAGAAAGTGATGGTGAATTGAAGATGAAATATTGTAAGAGGATGATATAGAAGATCAAGCCATTTTTGATATCAAGCATCTTTGTGAACACACCATTGTGAACATCTACTTGGAGCAAGAGAGATAACTTCTTCCTTGATTCACCATTTTTAACATTCAAGCATTCAAAGACACAATCATGGGGTAGAAATTATAGATTATGAGTTTGGTGAGAGTACTTTAGCCTTGGGGGCTTGGTATGCTTTCTTATCCTATTCAAATCTATGCATTGCTTCCTCATACATATTCATGCTAGGTTTCAATCTAGAGGATTAGATCTTGGCATTACACATTCAATACACACACAATCTATTACAACTGGCTATTCGTGGAGGTGGAGATCACCAAGATGGGGGTTTCACTAAGGCAAAACCCTATATAGCCACCCCAAAAATACCATTTTCAGATATCTATAGTTGATGTTTCGAGAATTGAAGTGCAGATCTGAGTACCCTTTTCTGCGAACTTCTGAGATCCGTGAACAAAATTTTTGTCAGAGCTATGGGGGGTAGGATCCTACCCCAGGGTAAGACCTTGCCCCGCTATCTGGGTCAAAGATGACCTGCTTCTAGAAAGACAAAAAAATTTAGGGTTTTATCTATTGCAGTGTTCTGGTCCCGGATCTGGTTGTAGAATTTCTCAAGACTGTACACAGGCATTAGAAAATAGGTATTTCCATATTATTTCGATTATGAGGTATGTATCTTATCCTATCTAATTTCAAGCATTTCCATATTTACATTACTTAGTCAATTACAACTCAAGCATACAAATGAATAGTGAGGAATGTTAGATACATTGTCAAAGTTCCATTTCCAACCTATTCAGTTATCTACAAGATTCAATTCTTTATCCAATCAAATATAGAATAATATTAAGCACATACACAATGAGAAAACACTTAACACAACACCACAAATTTTGGTTACGAGGAAACCCAAATAGGTAAAAACCCCGATGGGAATTAGCACCCACTATAAACTACATTAGATTATAATGATCCATGTTAGAAGATTGTACAACCCTATTAGGAGTTGATATTTACAATGCATGAAGTACTTGACCTGGTCAAGGGTCGGACCCTGTTAGGATTCTTTTACAAATAACCTTGTTAAGGGTGAGGACACATTGTCCAAGAGCACACTGCTCAAATGGTGAAGGCTACAACCTTCTGCATAATAGATACACACTCTATTTGGATCTTGGTGAACTAGAAAGTAGACTTGCTATCTTGATTAGTTCCAATGAATAGCATATACTCTCTACTTCTTCACATAGATCTTCAACTAATGATTGATTGTCTCAGTACATTCTCATCTTCTGCTCTTCTCTCTCAATCACACTTAGCAATCACAACTGACTGGCTATAAGTATTTTTTTCCAAGTGATATAATCAATTCATCCTGTTAGAAGCTTCTTGAAATCATATTAGAGAAACAATATAACTCTTCAATAACATCTCCAATGGCTAAACCAAGCATGCAACACAAAAAGGATCACACAACTCAATATGAGTAGACGTGTCGCTTCACACTGTCGGCTCCACCAAATTAATTGAAACTTTACTTACAAGCTAAAATACGTTATGCACTCTTAACCAAACATTCTTAACTCATCACCAAACATGAAACCAAACACACATATCAAAATGATAGGTGCAACTGTTGAAACAATATAAACACTGTCGGCTCCATCAGATAAACTCAGGAAACTATAACTGGCAATTAGAAACATCATAACTCAACTTGTACTACACAAATAACTTTGCATCCATGGACATAGCTTCATAAACATGTCTACAACACAAATCTAAACGTGCAAGGTTCCAACATAACCATACTATGAATCCCATACAAAAATCTTCTTGTAACACTGTCAGGAACACTACTAATATAAACAATTGCACAACTGACTGCACTTAGAATCAACCTTTGCGTCTATGATATCATGCTGATAACATATCCATACAACATATGCTCAAGGCTCTCTGCATAGAACTACAATGTACACTGCTTACCATATGTTGTCATCAATGACAAACATACAGTCAACATTGGCTTGCTAGCAAATCTCCAACAATTAGATCAATAACTCCATGGAAACTCTTAGAAAACTAGGGAGAGAAGTTAGACTTATGGAGTTATACTTTCTCTTTTTGTATTTTTTATAGTCCATATATAGTTGTTGATGTGATGCAATTATGTTTGGCATAATAGAATTATAGGCCATTGTCTGGGAATTCTTTGTCATTCTAGACAATAGGTGATTCATACTCTTATTCATCGTATGCTTATAGTGTACATGATTTTATCATATTGTAGTTCATGTTAAGTGAGTTATGTCTACATAATTTCTTAAGTGTTAACAATTGTATATATACTTTTGTTAAACTATGGAGAAGTGGACATAATTATATTGTTCTCATTGGGGAGACATGATCATAGTTGAACTCTCTCATTCCCTCAACCCCACCCCATCTCTAAAACACTAGAAAAGGTACTATTTTTTATCAATGTCAATTGTTAAAACCCTATTCTAGACAACTCTCATTCTTCCTATTTGAGTCTCTTGCATAGACTTTCTTGACAAGTTTGAATTTCACCACTTTTGGTGGCATACATGGGATTATGTGGTGGCATACATGGAAGTATGTGACTTTTTTGAAAGGTGTGTGCATGACATTCTCTCCTTTGCAACATTAAAAACTTGTATTGGGTATATTTTCTAGATAATATATATGTTGAATATTGTAGTTATTTTAAAGTGAATTATAATACATTCATGTACATTTTATAAAGAATACGTATATATACATTTGACTAACTTATAATTGATGTGTAGGTGTTTATGGTCCATAAGAGTAATAGGGGTTGTTATAAGTCCATTTATTATTTTTTGGGGGCATCTTATAATATTCATATTGTACTATATATGTTTAATATTATAGTATGTTTTAGTGGATTTTTATACATTCATATACATTTTATAAAGGATATATCTTTGATTGAGGTAACAATAGGTTTTGAAGGGGACCTGAAACCCTTTACAAGCTAGAAGTAAGGTAGGACATTAAGATCAACAAAAAAGAAAAAATTGCCCATAAAAAATGTGACAGTTCCAAAAAGGGCTAACCCCAAGATATACAATAAAAACAACTAACTTAACACAAAAAATGCTAAAAAACTACTAGCACAGCAACCAACGCCCTGAAACATACCCAGCATATCAGTCCAGATTTATAAGGAACTCCTCTGAGTCCACCAGCAAACCCTGAATCTTTTGGATTAAGTCCTTTAGATTCTAAAGATCCTTAGGTGGAGAGGCCATCTTCTTCTTAGTACTTAATCTAGTTCTGGCACCAAGACCTTCAATCTTCTCCCCCTATTTAGTCTCATCAAAAATAAAAATATCCTTGGAATCAGTTTGATTTCCTTCTGGGAAAATCATAAAGTGCAGTCAGATTATTGACAGTGGCTTTAATTCTCTCATTACTAAGTGTCAGAAGCTTCCTTAAAATAGTATCATTGTTATTGGCTCTATTAAGGATTGAAGTCTTGTTCTTGTCGGGTTGAGGACACTCATGTTAGTGACTATTCTAGGATTGAAGTCTTGTTCCTCAATGATAATAATATCCTCATTATTCTGAGTGTCCATCTTCTTACCATTACCAGAAAGCTCCTCATTGTTTAGGATCTCAGTTGCAGTATGATGACAATCCTCAATAGCCCAATTGACAGTAGAGTTGACAATGTTGGTCAAATTCTCAAGAAGAGAAGTATCCTTCACATTCTCCTATACTTCTATTTCAATTTCCTCATTGTCTGAAGACATTTCTTCATCCTTGGGTTCCCTTTCACTATTCTCCTCTTCTGCCTTACCAATGTTTTCATAATTGCCTTCCTCCTCCTAAAGAATGTCTTCAGGAATCTATTATTGGTCCAGTATATGAGTGGTATCTCTAGAAGTCTCATGGTGGGATTCCTTATCAAAAGCATATTTGGGGTCATCATGAGTAATATCCTCATTACCTTCCAAAGTGTTAGGATTTGACATCTAGGTTTCCTACTGTTCGTTATCAACCATAGGAGGATCTTCCTTAACCAATATCTCCTTCTCTGTAGGTGCTTCATAAATTAGGCCCTCCTCATCAAAATTGATATTGTCACCATTATCTTCTGATTTCATGCCTTCTACCTCATCAAAAATAGAGAGAGAATTAACTTTTTTTGCCAAAGTAGCCTTCCTTTTCTTAGAGGAGGTTGGGCTAACTTTCTTAACAGAACTGCCCTCAGAATTTTTCCTTTTCAGCTTAGTTATGTTGGCAAGTTGACTTTACTAGATTATATGACTAGTTTTGTATTGTCATTATGGCAAAAAAGTCATATGGAGTTTTGATAGTCAAGCCACAAGCTTTGAAGTTCATATTTTGGCTAAGTATGGAAGACAGTGCAAACAATGATGTACCTGATGATCAGAGCATCAGCGCACGTGTGTATGATCGAGTTATGGTATGCACTTTTGGATATAAGCTTTTGAATATGTTATTATGCTAAGTCTAAGAACACATGATCAAATGTGATAGTATCGAGAAGTTATAGCAAGTCTAAGTGACACTAGCAGTTCAGCGGCAGAGCAAAACAGAGCATGGAGCCGACAGAATGTTTTTGTTTAGCGTGTATCATTTCATTTTGTAATGGCTATGCACCTATTTTAATAATTTTGTAAACATGTTAATATCATTATATGCAAACATGCTTGAGCCAATTATATTGGAAGTGTTGTGTATGTTAGGTTTTAGGCCGATAGAGTACTAAGTTTTGGTTGTGCCTATTCAGCATGTATATATATGACATGCACTTTTGTTTTGAGACATATGGAGATAGAAAGAAGTGCAAAAGCATGTGAAGTATATAGAAGAGTAGAATAATATAGTCAGTATGGAATAGAACTCTATAAGAGGTTAGAGAAACAACGCACAAAAGGAACTGATCAGACAAAAGTGTCAAAGCAACAGTTCACCCTTCCAGATATAGTGTGTATCTATATATCAAGAGGTTGTATCCTTCTTCATTGAGAAGTGTGCTCCGGCAGTGTGCCATCCACCCCTAGCAAGGTTTTGTTCTTCCAGACTTCTAACAGAGTCATTGTACTCAATATTGTAAAGACTTCTCCTAACAGGGCAAAGGAACTCTAACAAGTTCATAAGACTAGTGCAATTATTCGTGGGTACTAATTCCCACCGGGGTTTTCCTCTGGCCAAGGTTTCCCCATAAACATATCTTGTGTTATGTGTTATGGTTGTTTTCTTTATATGTTTTTCTATTCATTTTAGTATTAAAGTAATTGGGCTAAGTTTCAAGAAGCAAAAAAACATTAATTGTAGAACACGGATTCACCCCCCCCCCCCCCCCCCTCTCAGTGTTCCCATTCTTAACAATTGGTATTAGAGCTTTGGTCCTCTAAGATAAGTTTAACCACTTGAGGAGATCATGGATTCAGATGAAGAAAAATATCTAAAGAAAAATCTTGAAGCAGCTCTTGAAGATCTTGACAGATCTGAAAAAGAAATTGAAGAACTAAAAATGAAGCTCAATGGTTCACAAGTATTCATTAAGAAACTTAGCAAAGATTTGAAATATTGTTCTACAAATGATTTGGGAAAAATGGTCAAAAAGATGAATGAAGAAAACATGTCTTTGAAGGATCAGATTGAAGATTTGAAAGAACAGTTAACTAATAGTAAGTCATCCCTTGAAGAACAGATCAAAGAAAACTTTTCAAGTCTAGAAGACTCAACGATAAAAATTGATGAAGAGAAATACAACAAGAAAAGACTGAATGATTTGATAAACAATTTCTCACTTGACCTAAACTCTCTAAAGATTGGTCAAGCAATGTTGAAAGAGATAGCATAAAAAGGAAGAAAGCAGACAGCTGATTGCATGAACAAAGATAAACTCACATCAAACCATTCAAAGAAGATTTAGGAAGCAAAGTCACTAATTGCAGCAATAAGAAAATCAGTTGAAGATCCCTCTCAAGAAATAAATATCTGTAATAATGTTTATCAAGGGTAGATAGATAAAATAGAGAAATTAGAAAAAGAGATTGCAAAGATAAGGGCTAGACAAGCACAGTTGATAAATGCAATAGCGCCCTCACTAGATGTACTGAATTAGAACATCAAGCATACAGATACAACAATTGTCACATATGATCAAGGCCCTTGCATGGATCTAGAAAAGATGGAGAAGCTTACATATGCATTATGCGCCCATCTTCAGATTGTTGATGCACTCAAGGTATTTTGGCAGCAAGAAATTAAAAACCTTCTGATTGCATATCCAGATGTATACTCCATGTAAGAATTTAGAGATTCCTTTTTTGGCACCTTTATCATTAATGTCAAAGGGGGAGTAATGTATATAGCGGGAGAAGATAGAATAGTTTAAGTGTATAAGGTAGCAAAGTTAAGTTTAGCAACTTCGCCATATTCCTTTGTTGCCATTAATGGCAAAGGGGGAGATTGTTGGAAAGTTGACTTTACTAGATTATATGACTAGTTTTGTGTTGTCATTATGGCAAAAAAGTCATATGGAGTTTTGATAATCAACGCACAAGCTTTGAAGTTCATATTTTGGCTAAGTATGGAAGACAGTGCAGACATCGATGTACCTGATGATCAAAGCATCAGCGCACGTGTGTATGATCAAGTTATGGTATGCGATTTTGGATATAGGCTTTTGAATATGTTATTATGCTAATTCTAAGAACACATGATCAGATGTGATAGTATCGAGAAGTTAAAACAAGTCTAAGTGACACTAGCAGTTCAGCGGTAGAGCAGAACAGAGCATGGAGCGGATAGAATGTTTTTGTTTAGCATGTAGCATTTCATTGTTTAATGGCTATGCACCTATTGTAATAATGTTGTAAACATGTTAATATCATTATATGTAAACACACTTGAGCCAATTATATTGGAAGCATTGTGTATGTTAGGTTTTAGGCCAACAGAGTACTAAGTTTTGGTTGCACCTATTCAACATGTATATATATGACATGCATTTTGTATTTGAGATTTATGGAGATAGAAAGAAGTGTAGAAGCATGCGAAGTGTATAGAAGAGTAGAATAATATAGTCAGTATGGAATAGAACTCTATAAGAGGTTAGAGCAACATTGCACAAAAGGAACTGATCAGACAACAGTGTCAAAGCAGCATTTCACCCTTCCAGATATAGTGTGTATCTGTACATCAGGAGGTTGTAGCCTTCTTCATTGAGAAGTGTGCTCTGGTAGTGTGCCATCCACCCCTAACAGGGTTTTGTTCTTCTAGACTCCTAATAGAGTCATTGTACTCAGCATTGTAAAGACTACTCCTAATAGGGCAAAGGAACTCTAACAAGTTCATAAGACCAGTGCAATTATTCGTAGGTACTAATTCCCACCGGGGTTTTCCTCTGGCCAAGGTTTCCCCATAAACATATCTTGTGTTATGTGTTATGGTTGTTTTCTTTATATGCTTTTCTATTCATTTCAATATTAAAGTAATTGGGCTAAGTTTCAAGAAGCAAAAAAACATTAATTGTCAAACACCGATTCATCCCCCCCCCCCCCCCTCAGTGTTTCCATTCTTAACAAGTTATCTATTTTGGTAAGGGCTCAAGGACCTTATCTCTGGCGTACTCCGCAATAAGCAGGATCAATCCTTCATGAAGGTCAGGAGAGGAGGATTTGATCCTATTGTCCATGATACTTTGATTTAAAGAGCTTAACAGAAAGTAAGGGAAAGAGACCCTAGAATCATGGCAGAAATAATTAACCAAAATAAAATAAAAGTTATAAACCCTAGTAAATCTTCCATCTAAGGTAAAATATTCCATAATCGCCCTCAAGACATGAGCCCAAATAAGCTTAATATTATTAATGCTAACATAATCAACATTATCTTTCACAAGCATAGCCTTTTCCTTAATGGTCTTAGGAAAATCTTTGTAAGCCTTGTTACCAATCTCCCTGTCTTTGAAATAATTCATACCTTCATGCGACAAATCAATGATTTTTACAATCAGGTCTAGAGTCAACGAGAACGATTTTCCCCCAATGTGCACTACACCATTGTCTCATCTAGACGCAAATTCTTCAGTGATAATTTTGTTGTTGCCATGCAGATGCCTAAGGTATTTATCAATCTTCCCTTTCTTAAGTTTCTTCCAGACCGCCTTCTCCTTAACCCATTTACATTCTGACGGTTCTTCTCTCTTCAAGTCCCCACCCATTTCTTCCAACATACAGTTCAACTTTTGATCAGGAATCTTAGAGTAAAACTTCAACTAGTTCAAACCAGTCTTTCCAAAACCAGAGACCCAAAACACAGATAAGAGCTCTTTCAACAAACTAGTTTTTTTGGGAACCCAGAAAGCGTGTATAAGAGGACACATAATAATGAACTTGCACTTCACTTGCCTTTTTCATTTGATGATTTCTTACAATGTGCATTAAATAACACAAGTTCATTTTAACTTTGTATGATTCCCTCCTTATGGTTAATCTTGTCATAATAAATGAGTTGATTAATGTCATCATTAATATGACAATCCCCAATCCACTTGCAGGAAACGTCACTTGTAACCCCAAGATTAGCAAGCCCATCTGCAACCATGTTGGTTTCACGATAATCATGGGTTAAGTGTAACCTTTCAAAATTGTGAGCAATGTTTTTTATTTTTTCAATTATGTGCTCAATAGTCCATGACGGTTTAGAGACATTTTATAAAGGATATGTTATATACTTGACTAACTCATAAATTTTGGTTTGTAGGTATGTATGGCTCATAAGTGTAAAAACAGTTGTTCTATGCCTATTTCTTATAGTATTAATATTATAGCATATATGTTTAATATTGTAGTATGTTTTAGTGAATTTTAATTCATTCATGTACATTTTTAAAAGGATATGTTCTATATATATGGCTAGCTTATAATTAGTGTTTAGGTATGTATGGCAGATAAGTGTAATAAGGGTTGTTCTATGTCCATTTCTTATGTTTTGTGGTAATCTTGTAACATTAAATTTTATTTTTATACAAGCTTAATTAAGTTGTTATTTTGTAATATTTCTCATGTTGATGATATAATCATGACATGGTTTCAATTATGTATTATTCATATTTATCAAATTTTAAAATAGAAATAAATATTGCATTATGATATGTTTTGAAAAGATTGTTTGGAGTCAATGTATTTTAAATTCTAAAATTGAACATATTTATAAATCTAGAGTACATTGTTATATGACTTGTACATAAATCTTATGTTTTTAGTTGTATTTAAAACTTCCTAGAAATGAATCCATATCTTGGGAAGTATTTTAAGAATGATATGTTGCTACAAACTCATATTAGACAAAGTAGAATGGTTTGAGAACTAAGAACTTTAAAAGAGTAGATGATTGCATAAATATGTCTATAACATAAATGTGTCACAACCTAACTGAGTATACATCCATGAATTCCTATCCTAAAAACCAAGTTAACAATGCTATGCTACAACAAACTCAAATTAAACACGTAAAATATTTTGACAATTAAAATTTTAGAGAAACTAGATGATTGCATAATTATGTCTATAACATCCATGTCTCAAACCAATTAAATATAACAAGACACATCTCCTTACACATAATCTTATTTGCCTCATGCTTCAACTAGATGAACACTTCATCTTATTAGTACTTGCCGGTAGGCTAAGTACTATTGTATCCATTTTTTAGTTTTTTATCTTAAGTAGTGATTAAATGAACTGTTCACCAATGAAAATAATTCTTTTTAATATTTCATTATAAGTTTTTTCATTTCCAAAATATAGATGCAAATTATTTAACTTTATAATATCTAGAAATTAATTTTTGATCATCTCATTGGATGAATGCATTTGAAGTCTTATTACAGGAGTGAACCAATTAAAATTTACCACATTTGTTATTTATTGTCCTTCCACTTATTTCATTTAATTTTCTTGTTTTTTTATGTGAAGTTATCTTGGAATCATCTTCTTTTTTTTAGGAATATTAATGGATGCATTAAAAGTTCATAATGTATCATATTAATCTATTAAAACTATTATAACTATTTGATACTATTGCTCATATTATATATACAATAATATTAATCATATATAATAAAATATATATATCAATAAAATAAAATTAGCACTATCGTTATATTTACAAATAAAATTAAGATTAAGGTTTAAATTAATTATAATTTGCAGTCAATAATTATCTATATAATTATAATTAAAAAATTATTTATTACTACAATTATTATTATATAAAATATTATAATTATATAATTTTATAATTAATTAAAATATCTTATATTATAATAAATTTATTAAAATTAAGATTAAATTTATATTAAAAATTAAATTTAAAATTAATTACTAAAAGCAAGTACTTGGCCACTACGTGGCACTTGTTCAACTTA
Source organism: Chamaecyparis obtusa (assembly GCA_027943335.1). NCBI lineage: Eukaryota > Viridiplantae > Streptophyta > Pinopsida > Cupressales > Cupressaceae > Chamaecyparis > Chamaecyparis obtusa. The sequence goes on from BSBK01011028.1 coordinate 193,448, forward strand.
TAATTTGACTAAATTGTAACACATTAATTTAAAAATACTTAAAAACAAAAATTAAAGAATCCTAAAAACAAAAATCATAATATGAAATAATATCAAAACAACAATTTAAGATCACCATTAGCTCGAAGCACTTGAATAACTATCCACACAAAATGAAATAAAAAAACAAAAGAATCAAATTACCAAATATGCATTTTTATCCTCCACACTAGCAACTGCATATACTCTGTACGAGCATTATATGCTTCCCTGAGTAAAAATCTTCTTCGAATATACTTGTTATATTCACTGTTTTGTTTTGTTTTGTTGGCCACTTAAAAATCTCCATTGCCCAATACTTTAGGCAAGCCTGAGGAATAAAAATCAATGAATCCGGTTGAGCAAGGGCCCAGTGCTGCTGCAAGTAGATTTTTAAAATGTTGTATGGTAAAGACTAAAGATAATCCTGCACAGCGACTGTTTAGTGGATTTTGAGCCACGTTTCTAAAGTAGGATATATGGTCTGTTGACAATCACATGTTATTATCATGTCAATCCACACAAGTAGAACCAGGGTTTCGAGCTTAACCACAGCTCAAACGAAAGGAAGGCGATGTTTGAGGACAATATCACAATCCATGTTGGGCCTTATCTTTACATGTATAAATCTGTACCTTTTTGGAGAAAAATGCAAGTTGGGCAAAATCAGAAGTATCTCAAATGTTCAATTCAACATCTACCCTTTTCTAGGAACTTCAGCAATAATTGAGGCAATGAACTTCATAATTCTCAAGTGAGGCAGTCAGAGGAGGTTTCCATAAGTGGTAAAACAAAGCAAATGGCTTTTGGGTCTTGCATGTTGAGTAGGGGTCCTGCTATTGTTGTCAATCTAGAGAAACCCCATGATTTGCATTTCCATAAGCCTCAAGTTCATCATGGAACTACCTCAATACTTAGGAGGGGAAATTTTCTCAGACCATTTTCAGAGTCATCCATAGGGTTTCAATGGAATACCCACAAATCCATGAGTCCTCAATTCCTCTGCAGGGCCGCTGTTAGCAGCCCAAAACAGGAAAACAGAGATAAGGCTTTCAAAGATGAAAGGGTTCAGCAGGTGCATACAATACAGGAATTTGATGAAGCCCTGAGGCTTGCAGAGGACAAGCTTGTAGTAGTGGAATATGCAGCAAGCCACAGCTATCACAGTAAAAAGATATACCCATTCATGGTAGACCTCAGCAGGACATGCCCAGATGTGAGATTCATTCTAGTAATGGGGGATGAGTCTGAGCAGTCCAAGGAGCTCTGTATAAGAGAGAACATAACATCTGTCCCCCATTTCAGCTTTTACAAGAGCATGGAAAAAATACATGAAGAGGAAGGGATAGGTCCAGACATGTTAGAGGGTGATGTTCTGTACTATGGTGACACAGATGCTCCTATCCAGCAGCTCCACAGCAGGAAGGATGTAGAAGCATTGATCAACAAGCATGTGGAGGATCAGAAATTGATTGTTTTGGACGTGGGTCTCAAGCACTGTGGACCCTGTGTTAAGGTCTACCCAACTGTGGTCAAGCTTGCCAAGAGGATGGTTGACACCACTGTGTTTGCCAGGATGAATGGAGATGAAAATAGAGAATGCATGGAGTTTCTGAGGACTATGGATGTTGTAGAAGTGCCCACTTTCCTTTTCATCAAAGATGGAAAGACATGTGGGAGGTATGTTGGTTCTGGCAAAGGTGAGCTTATTGGAGAAATTCTGAGATACCAAGGAGTCAGGGTCACTTACTGATTCTTTTTTCATTGAAAAGGTCTATATACATCTTTTATCTGCCTTGCCTCTCTGAGAGTTGAGCTCATTAAGGTGCATTTGTCTGTACTAGAATTTTAACTAGAAAGTGAAATACAAGATTATTTCCTTGCTGTATAAATAATTTTATTCTCTGTTTAATGTGCTTTGCTACATAGCACTTTCAGAGTTATTGTTTTCTTATTTTCCAAAGCTGTATATTGAAATGTATTGATATAACATCCATGTTAGTTCAGCTTTACTATATGGTTTCATAAATTAGCTTGCTTGCTATAAAAGAAACAGGGTAGTTTGCCATAGGTTTCATAAGTTAGCTCGCTTGCAAGAAAAGGTCTTGGTTAGACATCCATCATCCACTTTTCAACTGACACCCACTTTTGAATCCAGTGAGATGCTTAGACATACATCATCCACCGCTTCCCTTTTCTTTAATATGGTTAAAGTTACATTATGAATCATTTTTGGATATGGGTGAGTGATATTTTTTATTAATATATCAAATCAAATTATATTATCCATCAGTTCTATGATCTATCATCAGAAATTGAAAGCATTCTGCTTTGTCACTACTGCAAATTAAACAATTTCATCTAAAACATTGAACAGTAAGTCACGCTATCAAATTCAGAAACAATTCATACAAAAATTACATTAGAATTTATATTAAAATTTGATTTTAATGAGCTCTACCTAAATATATGCTGGTTCACTGGTTTCAAAATAGCTTTTTAAGTTTTTCAACAGCATAAATTTACAGGGCTTCCTGCTGCTCCAGATACAATTTACCAGTGATAAATGGTAATCTGTTGAAAAAACAAAATTTAATGCAGTGGATGCTAAATACTGCAAAAATCATACTTATGATATATTTTTTTCTCCTAATTTAATGCCCTCTACAAGTCATAAAACCCTACCAATCCCGGCCTCCTATTTAATGAAATTGTGAGACCACATGCTTAAAGTAGATAATGGATAATATAGATTTTTATACCATTTTTTAATTGGATAAATTAATTCCTACAGATTTCTTTGACCATTAAAGCATAAAAGCATGGTAGTTGAGCTATCAACTGAACTTCACAGAAACAAGGAATATAAACATATTTGAATCACTGATCGGTTGCATCAATTTGCAAGGTTATGCAACTTGAACTCGTGAAAAATCAGCTGATGATGTGCAAGTTTGTTAGGTAGGTTGAGATTTCTTTTGGGTGGGCATATTCTGAGTGGGGAAGCCGGCCATACTCACTGTGTATTGTAAAATCAAGTTAATGAATTTTTTGTACTTTTATCCATTTCATGGATGTGAATTAATCATTTGAAAATTAGAAGCTTCTTTGGAATGTTATGACATGTTGAAAGATATTTAAATATGTTTTAGAAAATTTGATGTAATTATAAATGAAGGGTTTAAGAAAAGGTTATTCAATTATTAAACTTTAATACAATCACTTACAATTAATGTACAGTGTATTCTAATTATATAAAATTAATTAAATAATATATTTTCATTCATAATTTGAAAGTATATCAATAATGTCTATTCTAGGGCATATATTCAAGTTTGCACATCACTCATAAATTATATTTATCAAGCATTAAGCATGCATTTAGATCCAAAGATTAGCTTCTTCATGCTATAACAGTCCACATTTGATCTATTAGGCACAACTTGGTTCCCGTATCCTATCATTTTTAGTTTTGACATAGTAGTTTTATGCCAAGTAAAGGATGTGGTACAATACTCCATGTGCTTGGGATAAACATCAAGGACTAAGATAATAATGTATCCTTTTCTTTTGCCTTTGAATTGAATGCAATGCTATGAAATGTGTAAAGTCCTCATTTTCTTCTGCACAAAAAATATATGTACCTAAATGTGACTCTAATTATGGATTGCACTAGAACTAGCAAGGCCTCTGATATATTTATCCTTCAATATAAGGCTCTAATCATGGCACATGCTTTGTAAGCCTCCTCGTTTTGATAGGCGACCTAATACAATAAAACATCAATTCAAAATAGATGTGGACCTACTTTACATTCCCTACTGACATACTAAACAAAATTTTATGATGCTCTTATACATTTGTGCTACCATTTAAATGATTGTGCATGTTGGCCTATGTGCTTAATCTGATTGTCTCTACAAAATCCAATTATGGAAAACCAAATGACTACAAAATAATTAAGAATTGTTAAACACAAACAAAAAATAGAAATCCTTTTAGTTCATGCAAGATTGTTTGTAAGGCTAGGATGCTCTTATAGGAGAATTGAATATGTACTTAGTGACCATGATAGAGTAATTCATTTTCTTTCCAAGAAATCAAATATTTGTATCGTCAAAAAATGGAAGCACTTCCATTTAGGACTAGTTTAGCCCTCCGAGTAAGTGGTTTGGGGTCATGTCGAACGTCTTGAATGGGTCTTTGACTTGGATCTAGCTTTTTCCCCTATTCTACCCCATTTTCCACTTCTTTTCTGCATAATTCTAGCATCTTGAAGTGAAATTCTGAGATTCTTGACCTCAGGGTCAAGGTCGACCTTTTAGGTCAATGTCGACCTCGAAGTTTCCAGATGTCGAGTTTCAGAGAGATTTATTTTCCACTTTCGGATCAGCTGTTTCGGGTTTCAGAATAGTAAACTCTTAAATTATATTTAATTTAGGTTCATTTCTAAGAGTAAAGGCTTAAATGGGAATTTAAATCTCCTATGTGGGCCTCTCTAGAAGTTTGTGTCCTAGATCACTATAAAAGGAGGTCTTCCTCTCTCATTTCAATCCATCACATCACAATATCTCTCATTTCAATCCATCACATCACAATATCTCTCAAGCGAAATCAAGCAAGAAAGAAGGAGAAGCAAAGCATTCAAGCATTCATTCATCTTCAAGAATTCAAGCATTCAAGATCCAATTCATCAAGGAGATCCATCGGTAGCCATTGAAGGACTCAATCTCTATAGAGCCCTCTTGTTGAAGATTTTTCCATCTACATTCATCCAAGATTTCTTCCTATTCCAAGATCCATTCAAGATTGGTATTGAAGATCTAAAGGTAATTGACTTGAAACATCCTACAATTCTACATTCATTTGGAGCATCCATACTTGTGGATTAAAGGATTCGAATCCTCCACAAGGGTTTGAACATAAGCAAGGTGAATTGTTCCATTTACTTTGTTTATTACTGCAATTTTAATTCAATTTCAAGGTTAATTCCTAAATTGGGGCTTGACTAAGGCAAACCCCTCCCCCCCAACAAATAAAATTATTTTTCTTGCAGGAACATGTGTGGAATGGTGAATTACAGTGCAGATCTGGATACCCTTTTCGACAAACTTTCAAGATCCGCGAACATAATTTTCGTCAGAGCAGTGCAGGTCAAGGTCGACATAAAAGGGGCATGATTGTGCCCCCGTATTTGGGTCAAGGTCGACCTTTCTCAGAAAAGAAAAAGATTTCTGAATTTTGTAGATCTCACATTTTCAGTTCAAGATCGCGAAAATAAACAGTTTTTGAGACCGTCTGATAAAGTTTCCGGGTAAACGCACAATAAGTTGTCACCCTTTTACAAAGGAAAAGGCTAACAAAATCAAAGTTGTTCAACTTCAATAATATAAAAATGACATTTATGTTTGGAATTTGAAGATGATGTAAACTAATTAAATGTGATAAAATGGATGAAGTTTATGATTAATATTTTTAATAATTTTTTTGAATAAGAATTTATATTTTTTTAAATTTTTAAAAATAATTTTTTTGTTGCTAAAAAATCCCCTAATTTCAAAATATATCATAATTGACATATATAGCTAGTGCATGAAAAAATAAAAATTAGTTTGTGACCTATATTTTATCTTTTATAACACTTTAAATTCCAACTCACTAAAATTGACAGTTTTCATCTCGCAACATATTTTCCATAACAAATCTATCCCAATAAAAAAAAGAAATATATATTCTTGAAGAAGACTCTCTCCTCTAGTGCACCATATGTTTTTTAAATTTATTTAATATAATTTATTATTTTTTCTTTCTCTGAATCAACATCTCCTTAACTGTTAAAATACCTACTTGAAATATTTTTTAATTACAATAAACTATGTCTAATTAAAACGCTATAAAATATACATGAAGATATTCTTGACTCTGATCTCTGTAAAAGGGTATTTTTATTATTATTTTTAAAATATCATTAAAAAGATTAAGAGTTATTGAAACACCACTTTTACCCTTCCAGCAGATTCTTTTTCGGAGGTAAGTACTTTTTATTTCTTCATTTCAATATTAGTCTTCTAGATTTACTTTCCATATCATTAGAATTTCATGTATGTGTTTGTAACATGTAAGAATGTGTTCACCAAAATGTAATGTATTGAATGTGTGGGGCAATATAGGATCTATCCTTAATCCAAATTCTCAAAGGAGAGATCCAAATTAATTAATCACAAGGAAGTGACCAATGCACAAATGAATCAATCTATAGAAAATACGAAGAATAGAGAGAAAATCTACAATCCATTATAAAAAATATGCACTTAAATATTGAAATGGATTGAAGATGAATACTAACCTCGAAATAGGATGAATCTTAAAAAGACTATTTTCTGATGTCTATGTACAATTTCGGGAGATTCTACAACTTAATCCGGCCTAGAAATGCAGAGACAGAGAAAACCCAGAAAACTTCTATCTTTCTAAGCAAGGTCGACTTTGACCTCTTTAACGGGGTAAGATCTTACCTCGAGGTACAATCTTGATTCCCACTGAAAGTCGACCCTGACCTGAAACAACTCTGACGAAAATTTTGTTTGCTGATCCCGAAAGTTCACCGAAAAGGGTATTTGGATCTACACTGATATTCGTCGTCCCACACCTGCACCTGCAAGAAAAATGGTTTTTTTGTTTGGATAAGGGGTTTGCCTTGGTCGAACCCCAGTTTAGAATCAACCTTGAAATGTAATTGAAATAGCAATGTATGTAAACAAAGTAAATGAAACTATTCACCTTGCTTATGTTGAAACCCTTGTGGAAGATTCAAATCCTTGAATCCACAAGGATGGATGCTCCAAATGAATGTAGATTTGAATGTAGGATGTCTCAAATCAATTGCATTAGATCTTCAACACCAATCTTGAATGGATCTTTGAATAGGAAGAAGCTTGGATGAATGTGGATGGAGAAATCTTCAACAAGAGGGATCCAAAGAGATTGAATCCTTCAATGGCTAACAATGGATCTCCTTGATGAATGCTTGAGGACTTGAATGCTTAATTTCGCCTGCTTGCACGTGAGAGCTTGATCATGAAAAGTGGATGTTCTCCTTGAGAGCACTTGATGAATTGTGGATGTGAAAATGAGAGAGGAAGGCTTCATTTTATAGTGATCTAGGGCACAAACTTCTAAAGGGGCCAACATTGGGGAATTAAATTCCAGTTAGGCCTTAACCCTTAGAAATGGACCTAGATTAAATATAATTTGAGAGTTTACCATTCCGAAATCCAAAATAGCTGACCCTGAAGTGGGAAATAAACTTTTCCAAAGTCCGACACCCCGAAACCTCCGAAACTTGAAAATTGGACCCAGGGTCAAGGTTAAGGTCAACTCTACCCTAGGTCAGAGTCGAGGTCGACTTTGACCTAGGTTAGAGTCAAGGTCGACCTTGACCCAGAAGGTCGACCTTGACCCTAAGGTCACAGTCTCAGGTTCACAGGACCAAGTGCTAGAAACAGGCTGGAAAAAGGTGGAGAGAGAAACAGAATAGGGGGAAAAAGTCATATACATTCAAAGACCTAATCAAGGCGCTTGATATGACCCCAGACCACTTACTCGAAGGGCTAAACCTGTCCTAAATGGAAGTGCTTCTATTTTCCAACGATACATTTAGCCCCCACTTTAGCAAGAGTATGGACTCGACACAAACTCTTGGTAAAAGAGATGATAATGAAAAGATAATCTTATTGAAATCAAAGGGACAAAAGAAAATCTCAAGCCCCCAGGGACTCAAGTCTTCGTCAACTCCAAGATTACAATAAGAGAGACAACTCTAGACGCGCGCGCGCGCGCGCAAGAGAGAGAGAGAGAGAGAGAGAGAGAGATTTCCTCACCCAATGAGAACTTATGTCCCATTGTGAACCACACAAGAAAATGACGCAACTAGAAAGATGGAATTGAACCACCTAGTGAATGTGGCTACTCACTAGTCAACCCATCAAGGATTCACCCTCAGGAATATTCTATTCCATAAGAGTAAAACCAAAAAAAGCAAAAAGAGATCTAGTCTTAAGGACACCTTCTACCTTAAGGGATCAAAAATTTGAAACTAGAGGGATCAACAGATCCTAAATAAAAATCTATGCTTTAAGGATTAGTCACTAATCCATAAAGGGAGAGAAGTGCCTTGAAAAATATGTGTATATTGAAAGTGCGTGTGTGCAACAGGTGAGTAGAGCGTATGCCCCCACGTTAAAGTCATTGCTAACACTTTAACAGGAGCAATGGCTTTAACAGAAATATAAACAACTCCACTGATTACATTTCTACTACGAGATGCCCCCAAACGAAGACAAATCAAGGGAAATACCATATAAGCATACAGAGAACACAGAAGGGATCTACCTACCGTGGCGTCAGTATGATCATAAGATAACACACACACACACACACATATATATATATATGATATTATTGCAAATGAATTGACATCATTCCCCAAAGAAAGTAGAACTACAATCACAATGGAGGAAGAACACATAAGAGATACGAAGAAGATTTTTTTCGGACCACAACATGAAGACCAAAAACAATCAGTGCTACCTAGTCGCAAATCCAAGAAGACTACACAAGGAAACATTTACGAACAATAGCACAAATACAACATAACATGAAACAACATATAGAAGAATAGAGATACATATAGTTGTACAATAGGTTTGATCCCTTTATCACCTTGCGCCAACAAAGCAACAAGGGTCGTATAAAAGAATCTAACAACATTTAGCAAATGCATCACGGGAGAAGCACAATACAACAGGAAAACACACAAAAAGCTACCATAAAAGACCAGCCAATCAAGCGCACTACCTACTCTCCCCATCTCATTGCATATCATTTAGGAAAGGTGGGTAACTCGCAAGAGGGAATATATCCAACACATTAGGAATGATAGCCAGTTCCAAACAAGGATCCTCTGGAGAATCACAATATTCAATACTAGGTGTAAGTGTCAATTGTGATGAAAGCATATTAGGTAAATCAATGTCAATGTCAATAGTCTCATATTCATCATTAACATCATTAGTATCATCAAGAGTATCTTCTTCATCTAGATTAATCAAAATAGGATCTAAGATATGAATAGAATCATCATAATCTTGCATTTTAACATCATTATTAACAGTAACCTCTTCTAACACATCATGCATAGGCTTGTCAAAAGAAGGTAAAGAACTTTAAATAACAGAAACATGAGCCTTTGCTTGAGCACAATGCTTCTTACGACATTCATTAATAGATCGATTACGTTTTGTCTTGTTTGAAATATGTTGAGAACTAGGAGGAACAACTATCGAATCCTTCACAGGCTCTATAGGAGGATTAGTAGGATTCTCATCAGAGTGACAAGCAACACTAGGAGCTTGATTAACAAAACTAGAAGCCATGGATAAAGGAGGTATGGAAGATGTAGGTAAAAGACCACGATTAAGATCTAGCGGAGGCATGCTTAACTCGAGAATCTTACGATGCTTATAGGCTTGATATGACCAAAAAAGATTATCAGGTCGAGAAGGACATGAATTAGGTAATGAAGGCCAAAAGAAGTCAGTGGTAGCACAATCCCTAGGCCTAGAAGGTTGATATAAAGTATGATTAATCGTCTTCACTTCTTCATCATGAATGAATTTAAGACACTTATGAATAGGAGAGGCAATAGCATGCATGGCATTTAACCACGGCAAACCAAGCTTAACTTGAAATTGATCAGAAGTAGGAACAACATTAAAGGTAGTGTTCACAATTTTACCACAAAGCTCAACCGGCAAGTTAATAGAACCAAATGATGGATAAAGAAAACTATTACAAGTTTGAATCCACACATTAGATTAAAATTAAGAATCATGTTGTAAATTTTTCATAAAAAAAATTTCTTCAGTAATAACATTGACTAGAGATGTAGGATCAAAAAGACAACCACGTGTAGGTATTTGATAAATCCTAGCATAAATGTAAAGGGGACCATCAGCAGCTTTAATAGTCTCAGTTTCATCAAAGGTAATCAAAAGTTCCCAAGGTCTTTTATTCTTAGGTTATTTTTGAGGTTTAGGTTGAGCTTTCAATTTAGGATGTGGGTTTGGTATAGGTTGAGGTTGAGTTTGAAGCTGAGGTGGAGATACAAATTGAACAACATGCTCCACTTGATTAACAATGTGATTAAGATCATCCATCTTTGAATCATAAAAAATATCCATAGAAGATGGTTGAGCAATGGTATTGGTATCATGTGTAGGTAAAGGATTCGTATAGATTTGAAGATTCTGACTAGGAGGAGAGACAGATTTGTTCCCACTACTATCAAGATTATCAATAAATAAGGCATTAGAATCAATTAAGTCTTGAACCTTATGTTTTAAAGAATAACACTTCTCAGTATCATGACCATTCTGATGATGATATTGACAAAAAGCTTTAGGATCAAAAGATTTGGATGCTACTATAGCAGGTAAAAGACGTCGAATAGGAGGTAAAGTAATCATATTAGAAGTTAACAACCTATTCATAATAGAATGTAAAGATTCAGAAAGAGGAGTAAACGTACGATTTAATCAGAAAGCAATGGATGCAGAAGTGGCATTGTGGGATACAAGAGCAACTTGATCAGCAACTACATTCGCTTATTTATTGATCTTGACATAGTTGTTGAATTTTTGAAATTTTTTAGGATTAGGAGCAGCATCACTCTTATAAACTAAAATAGGAGCCATTGGAGTGTTGTTCTCAAATTGACTCACTTGTAATTGATAATGATGAAGCGCTACGCAAAGTTGTTGAAAAGAGGTAAATTCAATAAGCAAAATCTTATCTCTAATATGCTTTTGTAAATTTGAAATAAACATACATTGAATATCCATATCAGGAACATGATAAGAAATCTAAGCATGCAAATGCTTAAATCTACCAATGAATTCAGTCAATTTTTCCTTAGCATTTTGTTTACAATGCATCAAATCAGTCAAAGACACTTGCGAACCAATGTTATTTTAAAATTGTTGAATAAAAGCATTAGCAAGTTTTGGAATAGAGTCAATAGAATAAGGAGGCAAGGAACAATACCATTGTAAGGCCTTGTCACGAAAAGTTCTAGCAAATAACTTAGCTAAAATCCTATGGTCATGAGCATAATCAATACAAAGGATTTGAAATGTTTTAACGTGAGTAATAGGGTCTCCCTTACCATTGTAATTCTCGAGATGAGGCATATCGGCTTGCTGAGGAACAGGAGTATGAATGATGTCTAGGGACAAAGGACTTCCCATGTCACATGTAGGAATGCTAAACTTGTTTTGAGTCAAGGATGCAAGTTGTTGTTGTAAAGATGACACGGTTTGAGCCAAAGTGATAATTGTTGAATCATTAGAGGAAATAGGAGGCATAGCAACATTAGAAACACTAGGTAAAGTGTATGAAGCAGCAGGAATGGAAGACACAACTGGAGGAACACTTGGAACCACAATTGAAAGAGGATTGGAATAAGTAAAAGGAACACTATGATAGGAAGGTTGTGATTTAGGAAGGGACATAGGAGGAACACTCATAGAAAGAGAGGGAACCGTCGTAGTCACCAAAGGAGGAGTATAGGTAGGAATACTAGGTAAAGGAACAGAAGAAGGTTCCACACTAGTGATAGGAGGAGTGAATCCTAAATCTTGAGCTTCTTAAGCTAAAGGTTTAACATTTGAATGCACAAGATGAGTAATATCACACAAGATATTAACACCTTGATCACTATCATGAAGAAGTTTCTTAAGAGCCTCTATAGCTTGAATAGAATCTTGATTATGGTTTTCTTGAATAAGCCAATTACCCATTTTATCAAGTTCGGTTGAAAGTTTTTGGACTTGTTCAGGAGGAATTATTAAAGCATCATCCTCATCATGAGATGAGTGAGAAGAGTTTTTCTCCATAGTAGGATTGGAATCATGAATAATCAAATTGTCATCCGGGATTCTAAGGAAAGGAGAAGAAGAATCGGGATCAAAGGCACCCATGATTCTATGACTTCGTCTAACCGGAATGTTATAAGTAGGACTAAAGGTAGTAAAGCTCATATACCAATGCAATGAAAATGAAGTAAACTAACAAAAATATTTTTATTTTATATGAGATGCAAACACATAAAAGAAATCTAATACATGCAAGATCTAACACCATAAAACATAATATGGCATATAATTCCACAAAAGAAAAGGGGTAAGTATGTCGGGTTCACCAAAATGTAACATGTAAGAATGTGTTCACCAAAATGTAATGTATTGAATGTGTGGGGGAACATAGGATCTATCCTTAATCCAAATTATCAAAGGAGAGATCCAAATTGATTAATCACAAGGAAGTGACCAATGCACAAATGAATCAATCTATAGAGAATATGAAGAATAGAGAGAAACCCTATAATCCGTTATAGAAAATATGTGCTTAAATATTGAAATGGATTGAAGATGAATACTAACCTCAAAATAGGATGAATCTGAAAAAGACTATTTTCTTATGTCTGTGTACAGTTTCGAGAGATTCTGCAACCTGATCCAGCCTGAAAATGCAGAGACAGAGAAAACCCAGAAAACTTCTATCTTTCTAAGCAAGGTCGACTTTGACCTCTTTATCGGGGTAAGATCTTACCCCAAGGTACAATCTTGACCCACACTAAAATTTGACCCTGACCTGAAACAACTCCGATGGAAATTATGTTCGCGGATCCCAAAAGTTTGCCAAAAAGGGTATCCATATCTACACTGATATTCATCGTCTGGCACCTGCACCTGCAAGAAAAATGGTTTTATTGTGGATGGAGAAATCTTCAACAAGAGGGATCCAAAGAGATTGAATCCTTCAATGGCTAACAATGGATCTCCTTGATGAATGCTTGAATGCTTGGGGACTTGAATCTTGAATGCTTGATTTCTCTTTCTTGCACTTGAGAGCTTGATCATGAAAAGTGGATGTTCTCCTTGAGAGAACTTGATGAATTGTGGATGTGAAAATGAGAGAGGAAGGCTTCTTTTTATAGTGATCTAGGGCACAAACTTCTAGAGGGGCCAACATTGGGGAATTAAATTCTAATTAGGCATTAACCTTTAGAACTAGACCTAGATTAAATATAATTTGAGAGTTTACCGTTCCGAAATCCGAAACAGCCGACTCAAAAGCCGGAAATAAACTTTTCCAAAGTCTGACACCTCGAAACCTCCAGAACTTGAAAATTGGACCCAGGGTCAAGGTCGAGGTTGACTCTGCCCTAGGTCAAAGTTGAGATCAACTTTGACCTAGGTCAGACTCGAGGTCGACCTTGACCCTGAGGTCACAAGTCTTAGGTTCACAGGACCAAGTGCCAAAAATAGGCTGGAAAAAGGTGGAGAGAGGAGAAGAATAGGGGGAAAAAGCCAAATCCATTCAAAGACCTAATCAAGGTGCTTGACATGACCCTAGACCACTTACTCAGACGGCTAAACCTATCCTAAATGGAAATGCTTCCATTTTTCGATGATACAGTGTTAAATATTAGTTTTGGGGTCTCTTTTATGGGCAAATCCCTATTGTTCTAGACCCCATCCATTTTTTCCACTATACATTTTGGTGAACCCATTTTACGACAACTTCCTTTTGATCTTGGTGTTAGATTTCCCTTTGTATTACCTTGTGTGTTCACCTTCATCATACATTTTGGTGAACCCATGTTACGACAACTCTTTCTTTTTGGTGTTAGATTTCCCTTTGTATTATCTTGTAGTGTTCACCTCATACATTTTGGTGAACCCGACAAGGTTACCCCTTTCTTTTGTGGAATTAGATGCCCTATTGTGTTTATGGTGTTTGATTTCCTTTTCATGCTTATAAATTTCATTTGAATGCATTTGGATATATCTAGATCTTTTTTTAATGTATTTTTTTATTTGTTATCATGCTGCACGAGTTGTTTCAAGTGTTTTCCAAAAATTCTTCTATAACTTTTGGGACTACACAACATCTACCTCTTACCTTATCATTGCATTGTGTTACACCTAAAAAGACTTTATCTAGTGTGTGTGATGTTTCTTTGTCCTCTCTTGTATTGACTTGTAAGGATATATTAGAGCAAGAAGATGACTTTAATCTATCTCTTCATCATATTTCTCTTTATGGAGATGAGTTGGGGATTGATGTTAATTCTTCTCCTAATTAGCCTACTTTAGAATATAATTTACCTTATTTCCCCTTTAGGGATCAAGCTTTAGTGACTTATGGTGATCCTACAATGTGCTTTATTGGTAGGGATGATAATCCTCCTATTTGGGATGAACCTTTGGATTTGGATGTTGATTACTCTCTTCCTCATGAAACCATTGTGGATGATCCCTCAAATAAAGACATTGATTTATCCCCTCCTGGTAAACAAGCTTTGATACAAGAGGGTTATTTATTAATGGATGACATATTAATACATGATGGTGGCTCTTTTTTTGAAACACACTCCCCTTATGCAGACATTTTAGCGAAAGAAGGTGACATTATAGATGCTTTACCTCCATTTGGGATTCCTTCTAGTAATGAGGCATTAGCAGAGAATGATAAGAATTCCTTTAATGCTCTCCCTCTTAGTGATGATCTTATGGAGAATCAATATCCCACCTCATCTCCTCCTAGGATGTATTATTTGCTTCCTTCTTATGAATCCGCTTGTAGTGTTGAGGCAACTAACATGGTTTATCCCTAACCCTTGTTGAATATCAAAGGTTGTCCTCGCATTACTATAAAGGGTAAACCTATGGAGTCTTTAGAGTCTTTCAATGATCAAGATTCGATATCTCACACCTATCATACAAGGAATAACCCTCAACCTAAACTGGTGGTTTCTACTTCTTTATCACCTTCTCAACCCATTCTTCCTCCTCCACCCCATCTTCCTAGCAAAGAGTATGATTTGATAAACCAATTTCACAATACCCCTGCCAAGATTTCTTTATGGGAGCTTCTTCAAAATTCACCTACCTACCATGAAGCCTTGCAAAAAGCTCTAGCAACTCTTCCCACTCCACCTCCTAATCAAGAGAACATCAATGTCTTCTTACAGTACTACATGCATGCTACCCTAGGTCTCCTAGACATTGTATTTACTCAAAATGATTTACCTTCTGAAGAAATTCAGAATCAATATGATGCTCTTATGGTTGTTGTTACTATCAATAAGAGTATCATTTGTAGGACCTTGATTGATAATGGATCTGGGCTTAATGTTTTTAGCATGGACATGCTCAAAGTGATTAAAGTCGATCTTTCAACTATTCAACCTGACAATTTTCCTATATGTGGCTTTGATAACATTGCTAAGAACACTTTGGGCATCATTACCTTACCTATCAAAGTAGGTCTGGTCATCCTGAATACTCCTTTTCATGCTATGCCTGGACCTCTTAATTATAACCTTCTTTTGGGTAGACCTTGGTTCATGAGATGCATGTTGTTCCTTCCACCCTTCACCATAAAGTCAAGTTTATTCATAACAACACGATGTATACACTTCATGCGGATGATGCGCCAAATCCTTATTTGAATATTCAAACCTACACTACTCCTATTCCTAATAGTAATCCTTCTTCCTCTAATTCTCTTCCTAGTGATGATTGGGGAACCTTGGATTTTAATCCTACCTTTATTGGAGAGTATAAGGTTTTTGATCTTGATTTTATGAAGCAACAAAGAGAGTTTGAACAATGAGCTTTTGCTTCTACTTCTAATGCCCTTCATAATAACTTTGTCGCTACTTCTACCCATTATGAATCTGTCAAACCTACTAATGATGACATAGTGACTACTGAAGTTCCATTGACTCCTATTGACATGGCTTCTCGTTATGGTCCTAGTTATCATTTCCTAGTTAAACAAGGATTCAATGGTCAAGGATGTGGTAAGCATAAATAGGGAATTCAAATGCCCTTACAGAATGGGGGGCATGAGCATTCTTATGGATTGGGATTTAATCGTCAACAACAAATTAATGTTAACAACATCTCAAATAACACTTCAAAACATTATGAAACTATGAAGGAATTTGACCAAGAAGTTCTTTTGCCTAAACTCCTTTGTGCTAAGATGATTACTAGACCTAAATGCAAAAAGAAACATAGTCCACACTTGAAGACTCTTCTTTTTTGCTTATATCATAGATTTCATGATCACTCTACTAATAAATGTTAAGCTTTACATTATAAGATTAGGCAACTCATTGATAGTAAGGTTATTTATATATCATGTGGCAATGAGTTGTATTTCAATCCTGCTTTCTCTAAATAATATTTATGTTCCTATTATGGAGCTCCACATTATGTAAACAATGTTAGCCTAATCCTTGGGGGATCATTGTCTTGTATAGTGTTGTGAGTGATATAATAGGTCCTCTTCCATCCTTGTTCCTATGCTTGGGGGGCAAGGATGCCATCTCCTTCTTTTCTATCTTTCTAGGATCCACTCTTTCCTTGGTTAAGAAATGTCTATCTATTATGTGGTATCCAATCATACATGAAAATTTTGGTTTTCATTGAGGATCTATGTCCTTGATCATAACCTATTTTGTTATTTGACAATGGGTTTCCATGGTTGATAAATCTCTCACCTTGGAAACTGAATAGTGTGCTATCCCTCACAAGGGTTACATTTTCCCTTCTTGCATGATATCTCTTTAAATCCATCCCTTCCATGGCCTCATAGGAGCTATGACCTTCTTGGCTTGGACTGGGTGTTGTCTATGGATATTGTCTTGATGTTGAAGAAGGTTTTATCCTTTTTCTTTCTCTTTCCTTAACATGTCAAAATAGTATGTATTTTTTCCATCTTAAGGAGGGGGCATATATATAGCCTCCCTCATTCTATATTATGAATTTTTGTTCTAACCTTTTGTTTTGCAGCATGCTAAATCCTCGAAAGGTAACGCACATAAATTGCTAAATCCTGAAGAGACATGCATTTCCAATTTCAAATATGATAAATCCTTGGAAGGTAACGCATATAAGTTGCTAAATCCTAAAGATATACGCATTTTAAAAATATATTATATGGTGATATGAAGATATGGATCCATGGTTACTTCATAAAAGTCATCAAAAGACACACTACATACATGCACAAAGCTGCCAGAAGGCGCACAACTTTATGGGGTGACTATCAAGTGTTTTCTTGGTGGTCCATCCTATCCTTTTTGTGGTTCACAGTGAGATACACACATCTTACTAGGAAATCTATCCACTCCTCTCTCCCCTTTTCTCTCTTTTTTCTAGAGATGTCTCTCTTATTGTAATCTGGGAGATGACAAAGACTTGAGTCCGTGGGGGCTTGAGGATTCCTTTGTCCCTTTGGTTTCAATAAGATTGTATTTTTCCAAGAGCAAAGTCCATACTAATATCCTCCCATGGCTTCTCTAGTATAGATAATAGATGATACAACCCTATTTTTGTTGGGATAGGAAAGATATAGTACTGAGAGGGGAGGGGTGAATCAGTACCCTCAAAAACTTTTACTGAATTAACAATATGCTATAGTAGTCTCTATCTAACCAACTGATTCTATTATTTGCAACATACATTCAAATAACTTGTAAATTTAAAGTGCATGAAAACAAACAATAAATCATTCATGAAATATAACACATGACACAAGTATTTTGGTTACAAAGAAACCCTTGTTAGAAGGTAAAAACTATGGTGAGGATGACACCCATAAATTCTTCACTACTGTAGTAAATAAAGTATGTCAGTTAAGGCTACAATTTGTGATCACTTCTGATGATCTTACCCTATTAGGAGTAACATAAGATCGATTAGATCTACCTTGTAAAAGGATTTTAGCAACACCAAATAAGTGTGCACTCGGTTAGGAGATTTACAATAGACGGTTAAGTCTACTTTGTTAAGAGATTTATAATCCTGTTATAATGGTTAAAAGATAACAAAAAATATCTGTAATTGACAAATTCAACTTGTCTAAATCAGATCTATGAAATACTAAATAGATTTCACCTTGATGTGTAGTAGATTACTCTCTGTTCTACTTGATAGCCTTGTATGTTTCTGATAAACTAAATATTGTTTCTGATAATTGCTCATTCATGTAAACCCTTGTCTGAATTTTGATGTCTTGTATGCGGATACTCCTTCATGAACTCTTTGTCATGTCTCATTGTGTCAAAATGACATCAATTAAAATTATATAGAAAATTTCTTTGACCTAATTAGGTTTACAACATCTTAGAAAACCTAAGATCTATGGTGTACAAAAATAACCTAGATCTAACAATTACATAAGAATAATCACAACATTTAATGATAGCATCCATAATAAATGTGTCTCGATCTTGGTAAAACATTTATAGATCTGTGTAAACCATTTTCATAGAGATATGTGCCTTTACTGATTACTATATCATTTCCTAAACAACTCGGTAAACATTGCATTCTCTGTTCGATGAATGAATTGATGCTCAGTGTGTAGAATGCTCAGTGTTCACTGACTCAGTGCTCGGTATACTCTGATGCTCGGTAAACATACTAGGTTAAACTTGTGTTATTTTAGCTTTAGGTTATGCCTTGTAACTACTCGGTATGAAGGCTTTGTAAGTTCAACTAACTAGCTTCTATATCTCCTTATTCCATCTTTTACCGACTGAGCAACTTAGATTACCGACTAATCTTAGTTGATACTAATGACAACACTTAATGCTCAAATAGAGATAAAAATCTCCCCCTTTGGCATTAGTATCAAAACCATAATGTATATGTACGGAATCTCTCAAAATAATGTTCTAACTTCATATATACATATACCAAAATTTGCTAACTCTTCTACAAAAAACTCCCCCTCGATACATGCTCACGGTATATAGTGAATAACAATCTCCCCCTTTGACATTAGTATCAAAACCATAATGTATATGTGTTTAATCTCACAAAAAAAATGTTCTAACTCCATATATACATATACCAAAATTTGTTAACTCTTCTACAAAAAACTCCCCCTCAGTGCATGCTCCCGGTATATAGTGAAGTGCATTGGCATATACATGATTTCCCCCTTTTTGGGATTAATGCCAAAACAAAATGTACTTACAACTTATCAAAAATGTGCTTGTGGATTTTCTGTAATGAAGCCAAGAGGTTTTCCCATTACTCTTTCAAGTTGGTAAGAGCAATGTGCTCAAGACCGGCTTGTGCATGCATATCAATTATGTTCTCCAAAACTAATATCTCTAGGGTAACTACTAACACTTGTGCCTTCACAATGTGTCGCTCCATGATTTTTAAGTGAGGAAGAAGCTCAGCTTATAGCTTAGTGACTTGGTCACTTATGATTTCTTCCTGATCTCTTAGGTCTGCTCTCAACTGCCTCAATTCTTGTACTTTAAGGATATGCTTATGGAAAGCATTTGGCTCGGTTAGAGAAGCATTTACACTGGCTAAGATATCTGCATCTAGCTTCTTGATCTTTTCACTAACCTCGGTAGTGAATGTGTCCACGGTGCATAACTTAAACAAAATTTGTATAATCTTCTGAGTTATTGATTGTAGCTCGGTTATAACCTCAGAAAGCTTTACCTTGTTGATAGCCACTTCTTGGCTGATTTTCTCTACAAGTTTGAATTGGATTTTTGCTTCTGCCTCTCTTCTATCCTTTTCTATGCATCTATGCCTGGGTCATTTATATGATTTTTAAGAGATGCAAGTTGGTCCAAAATAGGTGTATCTTCATTTATTTGGACGTCGAGAACAACCTACTGAAGAATGTCTCTTACATCCTCTAAGATCTGCTTGCTCTTACTCTCCTTCCTGAGTTTCTATTGTGCGGCCTTTCTTGTACACAACTCTCCATACTTTCTCAATTCCTCGGGGTCCATATTTATTGGGTCACATTCTAGAATCTCTATTATCTCATCCAAGGTGACTAGCCCTTTTCCATGTTTCTTCTTCTTATTTTTTGTCTCTTGTGGAGATAACTTAACAAATGGAGCTAGAGCTTTTACCTCTAATTTTGTCTTGTCTTTCTTGGTTGACACTCTATCATCCTTCTTCTATTGCTCGGTGACCTGAGTCTCAGTCGATTGAGTGGGGGCTTCTGATGTAGTGTCGATGGTGGTGGTTTCAGTGGTGTCTGTAGGCTTAGGATCTTCCTATGTTTGTGTGTCAGCCTCTTTTTCCTTAGGCTCATTTGACTTTGCAATGCCTTGTGTACTTGTTCCTTGCTCCCTTATTGTATCCTTTTTTTTCTCGGGGATTGAGCCTTCGGGTTCCTTTTGTGATATGATTTCAACTGCTTGAACTAATATAGGAAGATCAACCAGTATAATACTTACTACTGGCTCAGTGGGGATTTGTTCATCTATTTGAGCTCCAACAATATTGATGTCCTCATCATCCTTAATGTCATCAAGATCACCATTAGTGATGTATTCAATCAGAACATCATTTGTACTTGTTATAATCACCTGCTCGGGTGAATCTTGGTACATTCCTGATATCCAACAAGATAGTAGTCTTTGGCAATGGTTGTATTAGGAACCTCGGTGTCTAATAGCTCTATGGAGTCCTTTGGATCCAAATCTACATCATCTAAATGGATGCCTTTTCCTTTTCTCTTAGTCTTCCACTCAGGTATTATGGTCAATGCCATCTTGGTTGCTTCAGCTTGGGCTTGGAGAATAGAAGTCCATAGCAACTGACTATTCTCATCAACTTCCACTAGATTTTTATCAAATATTTGTAGTGCTCTACTTTTCACTAAAAATCTCTTGGAATATGTTTTCATTTATTCCTCAATATCGGGGACTGTTAATGTTGGCATTGCCATTATTAGGGAATGTTCCCTCATTCTCTTCTCAGTTCTTAAAGCATAAGTCCATCTAGCTGATATTTTATCATATAAACTTTTTGGTACGTACTTGGAAAACTCTATTGGTACCTTTTTTAATTTGATCATCATTTGTATTATTGCCTCTATTTTGTTCTAGTCCTCGGTTGACAAATGTTCAAACCGACTTATTTTTGGGTCGCTAAGACCTCCAGTATCTATTATATTTTTTGCAACCTCATCAATTGAATGATCCTTATTCACAACAACCTTAAATTGATTTTGGCCTTCCTCTTCATCATCAATGTCATCTCTTCCTATTACTAGCTTCCTTCTTTTCTTTGGTGCTTTGGAGGTAGCTTTAGTACCTTTGTTCTTTTGATAAGTCTTAGTCAATGTAGGCTTAGAAATTTTTACAACTCCTTTCTTCAGTGGTGGTGAAGCTACAGTGGTTGACCTTGTTCATGCTCTTGTTTGAACTTCTACCTGTTTCTTATTTGGAGTGGGCTTAACCGGTGTAGATCCTGCATCTTTGTCAGACTCGGTTACCTCTTCATCATGTGCTTTGTTAGTAAGAATTAACTAACCCTCAGTTGCTACTTCAACCAGAATGTGCTCAGATGCCTTGGCATCATCTGCATCTTCTCCAAATTGTTTAACCAATTTCTTTATCATTTTTCTTGATTTCTTTGTTGCCTTCCCAATAACTAGATCCATCTTTATTCTTTGTTTTTCTTCCTCATAGGTTCCAAACCTAGTATCTTTTGGATCCTTAGGCTCTACTAATAAAGCCTTGATTGACCTTGAAGCTTGGTCGATATCAATCTCATATCGCATTGGGGATAACCACTTTGTTCTTGGTTCAACTGCTTTTATCAGTGTATAATTTGTATCCACTAGGAAATAGATGTCTGTCATGTTCATATTATTCTACCAATTGTCTTGGTATGCTACTCCTAGCATTCATCATGTCCTTAAATTTCTCAAAATAACTATCCAATATGCTCACAAAATTATCCCCCAAACTCTTTATCAAATCATTAATTTGTAGTGTCACTGGCTTGTCAGTAGTCCAGTCAACATTACCGATTGAAGGGGAAAAGTTTTGCACATAGAAGAATATGAAAAGTAATAGTGATCCAAACTTACATGTATTGGATTTTGCCGACTGAATTGTTTTCATATTTTCCTCAATTTCTTTCAACAACAACTCGGCGAGGTCCAGCTGAAATCCCTTTTTCACCATCTTGTATGCAATATCTACCACTCCACACAATACACTATTGGGTCTGTTTGATTGAAAAATCTTGTACCCAATGACTGGACACTGAATCTGGTTTTGGGATCTGAAATTGTATTCACTTTCGAACCTCTTCCATCCCATTTTGCTCCAATGTTTTTCTCCCACTCGGTTCTCAGTGAACTCCTTAGTGCTTTGACTTTGTCAGTGGTAGGGTAACTTGTTACTGTGTGTATGATATCCTTTGTGATCTTCACGGGCTCATCTAGCCATAGTTTTCCATCATGAAAATGACTCAAAATAATTATTATCCACTCATTCCTGAAAACCTTCAAAGAATATAGGGCATTAATCAAACCATTGACTCTTAAATGTTCATGAACATCTTTCAACTTTCCATCAACACTTAGCTCTTGAAATGTATAAATGAGCTCAAAATCACCAATCTCACCAATCTTACAGTGAATGTAGGTATATGTCTTCAACTAGCAAAATCCTAGGCGGTATGCTTGAGAAAGCTTTGATTTTGTCAGTTTGTGAAGCAACTTCAGGGTGAAGTTTGTACTTTGGCTCATTACATGTAGCAGAGATGATCAATCTAACTTCCTCCTCGTCTACATTCTTGGATTTGTTAACCTTAGATGCGAACGCCATTGTTCTTCATTTAGGGTTTTAGAAAATATCAAATAAACAACTCGGTGAAGATAACACTTACTCGTAACAATGATGAAAATTGCTAGGAATCCTTCAAATCTTTGTTCAATCGCTCTGAAAATATTCTTCTCAAATTCACTCTATAGACTCTTAGCTTTTCGTGATCACAGTGAAAAATGAACTAAGTCCTTTGTGTATTTATAGCATTTTCAACTTCCCGCTCAAACTTTTTTGCAATAAATGCTCGACCTAACACGGATCAGTGACAATTTTCACTCTCATTGTATACCATGAAATAACATAAGCTCAGTTAACACATGAAATTTCACTCAGTTAATATTGGCACTCGGTTAACCTTGTTGATAGTTACCGACTAGAAACTTCTCACTCGTTCTAGCATATACCGATTGTAAACACTTAAAGCTCAAAATGTGTAAAACCATAATGCATCTTAATTTATGCATATTTGTTATGCAAACACTTGATTTAAGGAACTGTATGATAGATATATCAAATTAGAATTATCAGTTCCATACATACCTTTTCAGCTTAGGTGGAGGTGGTGATGTCACCCAATCCAATGGACGAGGTGTCACCGACTGCATTACTTGACTCAGCATTATCACCTGATGCTTTTCTCCACATAGTGTTTCTTATCCTCATGATATCTTCAATTGTATTACCATTCTCATATATTTTCATTTCTGGTGCTCGATCTCTGCAATCTTTACTTAAGTGACCGACCTTGTGACAGTGTAAGCATGCCATACCAGTACTTGTCCAGCTACGAGATCTGCCTCTCCAGTTCTTCCTCATGTAGTTAGTTGCAATATGTCCATATCTTTCACATGTTGTACAGTTAACCCATGTGTTATAATCCCAAGTATAAGTATTACCTTGTCTTCTTGGTTGATAGGTCTTGTTTTTTCCTTTTGGTGTCAAGACTTGTTTCATCTTTGTTTTGCATTCCTATGTAATGTGTCCATGCATGTTGCAAGTGCGACAGTGTTTCTCCATGTAGGATTTGTTAGGAGTCCTATTCAACTTAGATCTACACTCATGTGCTTGATGTCCATACTTGTTACAACTATAGCAATGACTATTAAACTTAGGAGTGGTTTTAGGATTACATTTTGCTTTACTCCTGCAAACATTTGATGTGTGGCCCGATTTACCACAATGATAGCATGAAATTTTCTTAGGTCTTTGACTCTTTTAGGTTTTCATATGTTTAGCTTTCTTAGATGATTCTCCTTGCTCGGTATATCCTAATCTAGTAGTACTTCCAAGTCATCTTTGACTGTTGAGAAATTCATCAATTTTCTTGGAACTATCTTCAGCTTTCTTCATCATTTTATTATGTTGTTGTTGCATTTTTCCTTTATTTTTCAGTCTTTCATTTTCTTCTCTGAGTTCACCAATGTCTTTGCATTTCCTTGTTATCTCACTATTCACTCGGTTGATAACCTGACTTACAACAACCATCTGATTAGATATCTCAAAGTGATGCTTGGTAAGTCTCAATATCTTAGATTCCCTCTCTTACAGTTTCTCAGTCATTTGTCTTATGTCTTCAACATCCAAATTTATCTCTTGTTCATCTTGTCTAGCATTATTCATCACATCAATCATTCTTACCATTTGTGCTTCTTGACCGATCTGCAGGGCTTTAACTTGTTCAGACAGATGAATATTTTTCTCAAATAAATTAGATTAACTTCCTTTAGATATGTCAAATATACTACCTGAACTAGATCCAAAAATCTCAAATGGATCATCAATATCTTCTTCTAATCAGTCTCATAGTGCCGAATAGCCATATCTTTTCTCTGAACCAGTAACTTCTTCAATTCATCATTTTCTTACTTGTATTTTTCAATGAAGATTTGCATCTAAATCTTTTGATTCTCAATAGTCTTGTCCAACCTATATCTTTCCATCCTGATATCTTTCCTCTCTAGTGATTAAACTTCCAAATAAGAGATCTAGCTCTAATACCAATTGTTGGGATAGGAAAGATATAGTACTGAGAGGGGAGGGGTGAATCAGTACCCTCAAAAACTTTTACTGAATTAACAATCTGCAATAGTAGTGTCTATCTAACCAACTGATTCCATTGTTTGCAACATACATTCAAATAACTTGTAAATGTAAAGTGAATGAAAACAAACAATAAATCATTCATGAAATATAACACATGACACAAGTATTTTGGTTACGCATAAACCCTTGTTAGAAGGTAAAAACTACGGTGGGGATGACACCCACAAATTCTTCACTACTGCAGTAAATAAAGTATGTCGGTTAAGGCTACAATTTTTGATCACTTCTGATGATCTTACCTTTTTAGGAGTAACATAAGATTGATTAGATCTACCTTGTAAAAGGATTTTAGCAACACCAAATAAGTGTGCCCTCGGTTAGGAGATTTACAACAGCCGGTTAAGTCTACTCTGTTAAGAGATCTATAATCCTGCAATAATGATTAAAAGATAACATAAAATATTTGTAATTGACAACTTCAACTTGTCTGAATCAGATCTATGAAATACTAAATAGATTTCACCTTGATGTGTAGTAGATTACTCTATGTTCTTCTTGGTATCCTTGTATGTTTCTGATAAACTAAATATTATTTCTAATAACTGCTCATTCATGTAAACCCTTGTCTGAATTTTGATGTCTTGTATGCAGCTACTCCTTCATGAACTCTTTGTCATGTCTCCTTGTGTCAAAATGACATCAATTACAATTATATAGAAAAAAAAATTGACCTAATTAGGTTTACAACATCTTAGAAAACCTAAGATCTACGGTGTACAAAAATAACCTAGATCTAACAATTAAATAGGAATCATCACAACATTTAATGATTACATCCATAATAAATGTGCCTCGATCTTGGTAAAATGTTTATAGATCCGTGTAAACCATTTGCATAGAGATATGTGCCTTTACTGATTACTATTTTGTTTCTTGAACAACTTGGTAAACATTGCATTCTCTGTTTAGTGAATTAACTAATGCTCGGTGTGTAGAATGTTTGGTGTTCACTGACTCAGTGCTCTATATACTCTAATCCTTGATAAACATACTCGGTTAAACTTGTGTTCTTTTAGCTTTAGGTTATTCCTTGTAACTGCTCAGTATGAAGGCTTTGTAAGTTCAACCGACTAGCTTTTATAGCTCTGTATTCCATCTTTTACCAACTGATCAGCTTAGATTACCGACTGATCTTAGTTGATACTAATTAAAACACTTAATGCTCAAATAGAGATAACAATTTTTTTCTTGGCTCCCTTTTCCATTTGACATGTCCTTCAACCTTGTACAAATTTCTTAACATCTTGCTGCAACTGTGGCCAATAATAATTTTCACTAACTAGAGAAATGGTTTTATCTCGACCAAAATTTCCATCCAATCCTCCACTATGTTTTTCATTGATTAGATTCTCCCTCATGGAACTCCTTGGAATGAACAACTGAATACCTTTGAATAACATACCATCCTAGATTATGAAGGCCAACCATTTGGTTCTATCTAGAGTAATAGGTTTTGTACAAGCTTTTTGAGCTTCGCCAAAATCAAGACCCTCAGGGTACAAACTCTTGAATTCCTTGAACCCAACAACTTCAATCTGCATATCTATCTGCAAAATTTGTCTCCTGCTCATGGCATCTACAACCCTATTAGACTTCTCACTCCTGTGTTTCAAAAAAAAAGTGTAACTCAGCAAAAACTCAACCCATTTCAAATGCCTCTGATTCAACTTTCCTTGACTGTTCAAATATTTCAAAGCTTGATGATCATTAAATAAAACAAACTATTTTGGCAAAAGATAATGTCTCCACTTGCTCAAAGCCTAAACTATAGCATAAAACTCTTGATCATAAACAAAATATTTTCACTTGGCATCATTTAACTTCTCACTGAAATAAGCAATGGGTTTACCTTCCTGACTCAAAACAACTTCAATATCATTACCTCTAGCATCATTGTATACTTGAAACACCTTGTTAAAATCTACAAGATCTAAAATCGGTTGTTCTGTAACTTTTCTTTTCAATAATTCAAAACTCTTGTTTTCTCCTCCTATCCACTTAAACTCTTTCCTATTCCCTTTCATTGTTTCAGTCAAGGGTCCGCAGATACTACTGAAATTTTTAAAATACTTTCTATAAAAACTAGCCAAACCATGAAAATATCTTACCTTAGTAGAAATCCTTGGAGTAGGTCATTCAAGGATAGCCTTCACCTTTTTTGGGTCCATTTTTAGACCTTCTACCGAAACTATAAATCCCAGATACACTAACTCCTTTACAAAAGTGTACTTCTTCAGATTAATCAACAACTTCTCTTCTCTTAACCTCTCAAACACCCTATGAACATGCATTACATGTTCTTCCAATGTCTTACCAAAGATCAAAGTATCATCCAAATAAACAACGACAAGCTTACCCAAAAATGATTTCAGTACTTCATTCATGAGTTGCATGAATGTGGTCGGTGCATTGGTTAGCCCAAAAGGCATGACTAACCACTCACACAAGCCCTCCTTTGTCTTGAAGTATATCTTCCATTCATCTCCTTCTATGATCTTGATTCGGTGATATCCACTCTTCAGGTATATCTTTGTAAAATGCACAACACCAATCAAACAATCCATAATATCATCCATCTTTGGCAAGGGAAATATGTACTTAATAGTGACATTATTGATAGCTTGAGAATCTATACACATCCTCCATTCTCCATTTTTCTTTGGTCCTAATACCATTGGTACAACACATGGACTCAAACTCTCTTAGATCAATCTCTTCTGCAACAACTTTTGCACTTGTCTATTCAATTCCTCACTCTCTGTCAGAGTTATCCTATGGGCTTCCTTGTTTGGAAAATTGGCCCCTGGAATCAATTCCATATGATGACTGATCTTTCTCACTGGTGGCAATCCATTAGGTACATTATCAGATACAATATTTTGAAACTCCTCCAACAAGTCTACAACTTTTTCAAGTACATATTCTACTTCCTCTTTACCAACTTTTTAAATTAAAAGAAAACACATATGCCTATGTTTCATACCTTCTAAGAACTTCCTTCCATTAACTAAACATATTATATAATTACCACATACCTTTTCCCCTATTTCCTTCAATGACTTTAGCTTATATCAGACTCCATCCTTTGTCAAAGAATAAGCATTATCATGACCATCATGTATAGAGTGTATGTCAATCTGACAAGGCCTTCCTAGCAATAAATGACATGCATCCATGGGTATGATATCATAGATTACCTTGTCTCAGTAACTTCCAATCTTTCACTTTACTAAGCATTGCTCATTGACCAAGACCTTGTGGTCATCCTACACCCAGGAAATTCGATATGGAGAGGGGTGTTTTTCCCTTTTCAGCTTTAAATTTGTGACCATTTCTTCTGAAACTGGATTATCAATGCCTCCACCATCAATAATCACTTCACAACACTTATCCTTGCACTTGCACCTAATGAAAAATAGTCTCTTCCTTTGATCTAGTTATTTCTCCTCATTTATCAGGGTCCTCCTAACATCTAGGAATTCTCCTGTCTCAGCATCATCTGAGTGTTCTAACTAAGCTTCTTCATTTTCATGCACAACTCGTGCATGACCTTTAGTCCTCATGTTTGTCCTTCCTTGACATTGGGGACATTCATAGGTTCAGTGTCCTTCTCCACAATGGAAACATGTCCCATGAAAACCTCCTCTTCCAAGTCCTTTCCCTCTTCCTCTCCGATCTCTATTATTTTGATCATGAAAATGATTGAAATTATTTTCCCTCTGATTCTAACTTCTACTTGACTCATCATTCCTTTTCTGATCTTCATTTTGTCCTCCATAAGACTATCTGTTGGATCTTCCACCATGACCTCTTCCACCTTTCTTTCTTTCAAACTTCGTGATCAACTTCTCTTCCACCATGACCTCTTCCACCTTGCTTTATTTCAAGCTTCTTAATCAAATTCTCTTCCACCCTTAAGGAAAACTAGTACACCTCTTCAATACTGGTCATTCTATCGAGACTCAACTCCTCCTAAATACTTGGCCTTAACCCATGAAGATAATGAGCAGCTTTTTCCTTCCTAGCTTCTATGTGATCTATTCTAATGAGAACTCGGTAGAACTCTTCTGTATACTCCTACACAAATCTTCCCATTCTTGGGAGAACCTTTGGAGAATTCCTTAAGGACCCTTGTCACCAACAAAATCATCAACTTGCCAGAATCAAGACCCTACAAACCCCAAGTTAAACCATCTTGGTGGAACGATGCCCATCATTGTGAATACCATCGAAATAAAGGGCATAAGATCAATGAATGTATGAGACTCAAATACTTGGTTCAAGATTTGATAGATAATGGCACAATCAAAGTTGAGGGTCCACAAAATAATGAAGATCATATGGAATTCAAAACTACTTTCTTAATTCATGAGAAAGGTGAAACCTCAAATTCAAATCAAAACAACAAAAGAGGGAATGACAAACTTAATTTCACCCATACTTATGACAACACTATAAATTATTTGACAGGGTATGGAAATACCATTAATGTCATAGTGGTGAA
Source organism: Chamaecyparis obtusa (assembly GCA_027943335.1). Taxonomy (NCBI): domain Eukaryota; kingdom Viridiplantae; phylum Streptophyta; class Pinopsida; order Cupressales; family Cupressaceae; genus Chamaecyparis; species Chamaecyparis obtusa. Next base: position 222,823 of record BSBK01011028.1, read on the forward strand.
ATAAAAACAACAAGAAGAAACCTCTAATGTTGTGACTAGGGGGAAAGCATCCAAAATCACCTTGCAAGGGGTTACCCCTAAAATTGTTCTACCAAGTCAAACATCCTCATCATCAAAGAAATACAATCTTTTGGATCAACTCCAAAGTACTCCTATACAAATTTCAATCTTGGAGTTGTTAAAACTTTCACCCATTCACAAGGAAATCTTGGAAAAGGCTCTTGTTGAGACCAATGTTCCACTTAATTTGGATGTCAATAAATTTCAGAATATGGTTGGACACCTTATTGCACCGCATTACCTATGTTTTTTTGAACAAGATAGCATGTCTTTGAACCATCCCCAAAATCTCCCATTGCATATTGAAGTTTTGATACATAAACATTGTGTCAAAAGAGTCATCATTGATGGAGGATCTGTTGGAAATATTTGCACCTTGAATCTTGTCAAAGCTCTAGGATATTCCGAAGAAGCTATCATTCCTAAGAGAAAGATAACTATAAAAGATTATGATGATGAAGAAAGATACTCCAAAGGGATAATAGTTCTTCCTATCTAAGTTGGTCCTATTCAAAAGGAAATAGTTTTCCAAGTTCTTGATTTGAAATTTACCTATAATATATTGTTGGGGAGACCATGGATACATGAGATGCAAGCGGTACCTTCAACGTACCATCAATGCTTTAAGTTTCCATACATGGCTCAAGAAATCATGGTGAGTAGGTATTTAAATCCATTTCAATATTGCAATAACATCAAACCTCTAAATGACTCATTGGTTCCTCACAATATCGAATGCACCACATCAAGACAATTGATTCAAGGTCAAATTTCAAAGCACATTTCCTTAGAAAAAGGAAAAGGAAATATGGAGGAAGAAGATACACTTGTTAAAGAAAATCAAGACCCCAATAACTTAGCTACATCAACTAAAGGAAAGGATAAAGTTAGTGAGGAAAATAATAAAGAAAAATAAGAAGAGGATAATTCAAAATCTTCTCAAATGCAAGCCAAAGAAATCCATTATCAAAAGGACACAATAAAAGTTGTAGTGCAAAATTATGATTTGTGGCAGGGTTTTGCCCTTGTGGGGGGTTTATTTCCTCAGCGCCTTTTATTAAGTGACCATGAATCCATGGTGGTGTTTGACAGTATAAATCACTCTTTGGAGAAACATAGCTTCAGGTACGTCAAGCATGTGTTGCACACTCATGGTCGCAGCCTTGGTGAAGAATTGGTGGATAAAACCAAGTTTATAGTTTATGCCTTGCTAGACCTACTGGAAATCCAGAATATACCTAATGTGGGGGTGAACACTTCTCCATCATCATCTCTATAGCATAAGTCTCTCATTCTTCCTGACCTTAATATGTACCCGATTGGTGAGTCTTTTGGGCCTCCTTCTTCTAGTCTACTAGTGGTAGATGGTGTTGGGTGGGGAGATAGCCGACTACATGTACATAGTTTGTGCGATGTCCCTAGTACTGTGGAAAGGTATGTTGAAATGAATGAAGATCAGTTTGTGGTTGTCAGAGATGGTCATTCGGGCTGGTCCATCAATGCGTAGTCAAATGTGGAAGTCACAGTCCCGAGTGACATGGAGGAGTAGGCCTGCAGGTTTAGATTTCCAACTAGGGTTCCTGATTTTGTTTCTTGATTGCATCCATGTTTAGTAATGGGCAATGTGTCCCAAATTCATACTGGTCTATCCAGTCATATTTTATAGTCTCTTTTGTATCTGTCCTTGACTGGTTTAGTCATTTGAATGTCGGTTACAATATCTTTTTGTATATGTCGTCTTGCTCATATATGTAATTACTATGTAATGACAAGGATTCTAGGTTTTCTTTCTGGTTCTTTCCCGGATGAACCTTTGAACCAATATATATATATATATATATATATATATATATATATATATATATATATATATATATATATATATATATATATATATATATATATATATATATATATATATATATATATATATATATATATATATATATATATATAGTGCTAGCTCTTACAAAATGATCATTATATTTTTGGGTAGGATTGAGCTAGAAGGTCTACCATAATACCTAGGGGAAAGTGGTAAATACATCATTGATAAAGAATATTCCCCTCCACCATTTTTCTTGATCTTACATTGATTTTCAAAATTATTCATTATTATTTTTTAAGCAAAAGAAAGTACACACTACTATTATATATATATATATATATATATATATATATATATATATATATATATATATATATATATATATATATATATATATATATATATATATATATATATATATATATATATATATATAATAGTAGTGTGTACTTTCTTTTGCTTAAAAAATAATAATGAATAATTTTGAAAATCAATGTAAGATCAAGAAAAATGGTGGAGGGGAATATTCTTTATCAATGATGTATTTACCACTTTCCCCTAGGTATTATGGTAGACCTTCTAGCTCAATCCTACCCAAAAATATAATGATCATTTTGTAAGAGCTAGCACTTCTTCATCCATGAAAGAAGATGACAATGAAATTCTAAAGTGGCAAAGAAGGAGATGAATCAAATTCTAATGAAAAAAGGATTCAAAACATTAGTATTCCCACACACCAATATGGAAAAGGTTTCAAAATCATGCAAAAGATGGGATACAAAGGAAGAGGACCCTTGGGAAATAGAAATGAAGGATTGGTGGAACCTATAGAAATGGCTTGAAGAGATAGCAAATAAAAAATAGGATTAGGATATCTTGAGCTAGGATATACTCAAAAGAATCATTCCCAATTCTATGGAAAAATCTTGCAATTAAATTCCCAAAGTGATGAAGAATATAATGAATGGGAATGGGATTCTTTATCTAGTGAATCTTGTCAAGACAAAGAGGTGGATGTTATCCATACTTATGTTCCTATGTCTAACCCGGGTAAAAGAAAAGAGTTAAATCAAGAATTAATTTCAAACTAAGCTTCAAGTTCTAACCAAGGGTTAGTTTCTACTCAAGATTCTACTCCAAGTCAAGAATAATAAAAGTATCAATGGATAGGGAAACCCTATGTACCCTCATGGTTACCAATAATGGAAGAATATATTAATAGGTTTAACCCATGAGATTTTTATCCTCAAGAAACCCAAGAGGACTCTAGTGAGGGAGACTTCAATCCAAGTTCTATGGAACACCTATAAAAAGTGCATGTCATAGACTTAAGCAATACAATGTATGAACCATCAAATAAATTCATGTCCCTAAACCCTGCCAATTTGAACTTAGCCAATGATACTTTATCTCTTGTAAACTCAAAACTCATTGAATGGGATTCCATAGAGCCAAAAAACATTCCCAAATGACAATTATTTGGCCTTATACCTAAATGCACTTGAACCCTCTTCTACCAATGAATTATATAAGGGAGAAATGATGAGGGAAATTATTCAATCTCTTAGTCAAGAAATTAAAGAAAAAAATAAAATAAAAAGAAAAAATGAAAGACTCTACTCGTGAAAACCATAATGTGGCAGTAGTAGACCAAAAAGAGAAAGAAATAAAAGACATTTCCAAAGATGAGAACCCAATTATGGAACCTAAGCAAGAGAGGTTGGATACTTTCCCTGAACATTATGAAGAAAGATCACCTATCTTGATAGAGCCAACCAAAAATATCAACATTGAGATAGAATCAGAGCCTAAAATTATACATCTTGCAACCTCATTGTCAAAAGAGGAGATAGAAGAATTTTTGGAGTTTTTCAAAGAAAGGAAAATAAACTTTTCTTGGTCTTATGATGATATGTCAGGATTGGACCCAAATCTAATTATGCATTATTTGAATATCAAACCTAGAATCAAGCATGTCAAGAAAAAGCTGAGGAAAATGCACCTACATATTGCGCTACTTGTCAAAGTTGAATGAAAAAAGTTATTAAAATTGGGTTTCATTAGAGCTATTAATTATGCTGAGCAGATATCCAATATTGCACCTATTTCAAAACTAGATAAATCAATTAGAATTTACATAGATTTTTAAAATCTCAATCTAGCATGCCAAGAGGATGATTTCTCCTTACCAAGCATAGTTGTAATAGTGGATTTGATAGTGGGTCACTCTATCTTATCTCTTATGTATGGATTTAGTGGGTGAAATCAGATAAAAATTACACCCAAAGATCAAGATAAGACAACTTTTACATGTCCTTGGGGAACATTTTGTTGAAATGTTATGTCCTTCAGTCTTAAAAATGCAGGGGCAACATACCAACGAGCTATGACCACTATATTCCATGACATGATGCACAAATTATTAGAGGATTATGTGGATGATATCCTAGATAAATCTCATTCAAGGAAAGAACACTTGCCAATTTTAGAGAAAATTTACACAAGGCTAGAACAATTCAAAGTGAGATTAAATCCAAAAAAGTATACCTTTGGGGTATAATCCAAAAAATTACTAGGGTATATAGTTTTGGCAAATGGACTAGAGGTAGACCCCATAAAATTCAAAGCAATAATGGAGATGGGGGCACCTAGAAACATGATTCAAATGAGATCTCTCGAAGGAAGGCTTCAATCCATAAGAAGGTTCATTTTACAACTAGCAGAAAAGTGTCACTCTTTTACTCAACTCCTTCACAAGGACGTAGTATTCAAATGGGATGACAAATGTGAAGAATGTTTTGCACTCCTCAAGAAATGCCTCATGAATCCACCAATATTAATGCCACAAATAAGAGGAAATCTTTTGATATTTTATATTTTAGCGACAACTCAATCCTTAAGTGCACTCTTGGCTCAAGAAGATGAGAATGGAAAAGAAAAGGCAATCTACTACATAAGTAGGACATTAGTAAAATATGAGTTGAACAAAAGTTTCATAGAGAGAATGTTTGGTGGTAGTTTTTTCTTCACAAAAACCAAAACATTATATGTTGGCCCACAAAATCAAACTCATAGCAAAGATTGATCCATTGAAATATCTATTGAGAAAAACAACCTTAACAGGAAGGTTAGCTAAATGGGTCATGGTACTAAGTGAATTTGACATAGAATATGTAGATAGGAAAGGAAATGAAAGGCCAAGTCATAGCGGATCAACTGGAAGAGGCACCTTTGAGAGATGAATAACCTATTTAAGTGGAATTTCCAAATGAAAAAATCATCAACATTAAAGAAAAAAAACATGGAAACTATATTTTGATGGTTCTTACACCAAACATGGCTCAGGAGTGGGCATATTATTGATCACACCTCAAGGCTCCACAATTCCAAAATCATACAAGATTCTATTTCCATACACTAATAATATAGCTGAATATGAAGCACTTGTTATTGGCATCAAATTGGCTTTAGAGTGAAAAGTGACAGAATTGCAAGTGTATGGGGATTCACAACTAGTCAAAATCAAATTAATGATGAGTACCAGACAAAATATGACAAGTTGATACCCTATAAATAGATGATAGACAATCAAAAGAAGTAAAAATTTTTATCACTTGAACAAGTACCTAGGGAAAAGAATAAAGCAGCAAATGCCATGGTGACATTACCTTCACTCTTACAGACGTCAGATCAAAGTGCAAGATACAAATTCTTGGTAGAAGAGTTAGAACAACTTACATTTATCCTATCCAATTCCCAAATCATTTTATATTAGTTTGACATGACTATCCCTCGTATGAATCCATTTATACTTGTTTGAAATATCAAACCCTACCCTTGGACCAAACCTAAAACCATAAAAGAAACTTGATGAGATAACCCTCTTGTTATACCCTTGTATCTGACACATTGTATCGCAAGAGTCTTGATGAAATGCTTTAAAGGTGTCTAGAGGAGGAGAAATCAAAATTAGATTTTCAAGAAGTCCACGAGGCAATTTGTGGGTCACATTCAAATGGGTTAACCTTAGCTAAGAAACTTTTAAGGATGGGGTACTATTGGCCCTCCATGGAGAAAGATGCATGCCATTTTGTAAAGATATGCCAAAAATGTCAATATCATAGAAATTTATTTCATGTACCAGTACAGGAACTATATCCAATGACTACTCCTTGGCCCTTATATCACTAGGGGTTGGATCTAATCAGGATGATTTATCCACCATCATCCAATGGTCATAAGTTCATAATCACCATAACAGAATATTTTACCAAATGGGTCAAAGTTGTGCCTTTGTCTACTACAACGGGAAAACAAATTTTGATGTTCATTTTGAACCATATAATTTGTAGATATGGTATCCCTCATGCCATAATGACAGACAATGCCAAGCACTTCAAATAAATACATAAAGGAGTTGTGCAAAAAAATTTATATGATTCATCATTCATCTTCCATCTATTATCCACAAGGAAGTGGACAAGCAAAAGCAACTAATAAGAATAGTCTAAATATATTGAAAATAACAGTGGATAACTAAGGAAGAGATTTTCACATTCAAATAAATTCAACTCTATGGGCATATCGAACAAGTGTGAGAATGCCGACATGAGATACACATTTTTCATTAGTATATGGAGCCAAAGCAGTATTACCTCTAGAAGTAGAGAATCCATCTTTACGGGTTTCATTAGATGGATTATTACCAGAGAAGGATTATAAAGTCGCAAGAATCCAAGAGTTAGAGTTACTTGATGAGAGGCAACAACAAGCATATGATCATCTCAAGGTGTATCAAAACATAATGTCAAGAAATTACAAAAAACACGTTAAGCCAAGGGAATTTCAAGTAGGTGACCTTGTATTGAGATAAAGTCCTAAGAATCAGGTGGAAAGAGAAAAGAAAGGAAAATGGGAAGAAAACTAGTTAGGGCCTTTCATCATTACATCTTCCTTTGGAACATGGACATACAAATCAGCTTACTATGATGGAGAAGAGTTGCAAGAACCTATTAATAGTATACACTTGAAGATTTTTGACACCTAAAAGAAGCTGAAAGAGTATTGTAATCACCAAAAATTGGACAAAATCATTTAAGTGAGAAATCAAGGCAAAAATCAATACAATTAAATGTAATTAAATCAAATCAAATCAAACCAAAGATGAATTGCAATTAAACCTTAATCTAAATTTAATTGAAAATCAAAAGCCATTAAATCAATTTAAACCTAATAAACATGATTAATCAATAAATTGTACAATTAATCTAATTAATTGTATAGTTCAAATTAAATCAAATCAACCCATTTAAGGGGTACACATGGCTAAACAAATTAAATAAATTCAATTAATTAATTCATATTTTCTCTCAACCTACAAATGGGAGGAAAATCCATCAACCAATAGGAATTGAGGACCAAGCTCACATGGATCAAGCCTAAATTGAATCTCAATCACTCACTTGGAGAATGCATCTTGTCCACTCATTTTGTCCTCGTGTCCCAAGCTTTGAGGACACAATATTTAAATGGTCTCCAAAGGTGGAACCATGGACTCAACTCTCACCTAACCTTGATCAACTCAACTACAACCCCTACCCTTGCCAAAATATATAAAATCAAGGCATAAATCACTCATTTATCATCCACAAATCTGAGAATAGCATCAAACCTCTTGGAATTTAGAGCTAATTAGTTGTATTTTCATTTGGAATTGAACTTTTAGCATTGTTTATCATTCATTCTCATTTTAGGACTATCACTAATGGAAGCTTGCTGAGAGCTTTGCATTAGCATCCCTAAATAGAGATCCATAGAGTGCTTAATAGTCAATTTTTTGCTTAATTAAATTGCTATTTGTGGTAATTTAGTTTTTATTTAAAATTATTGATGATACTAACCCTATGAAGGTACTTTTTCTAGTACACAAAATGGCTCCCACCGTGGGTCATCTCTCCCATGGGCAAGTGAAAGGTACTATGGTCAGAGTGCCACCTCTCTGCCATAGCTGTAATCAATCCTTGATTCACTCGAAATTGAGGTAGGACAAGAAAGAATGAAAGACCGCATCTACCTATATGTTGGTGATCTAAAGTGCTCAAATCATCTATCATGTTGAATTGTAAAGGATACAAACTTCAAACGGCCAGTGACTTAGGCATGACCTACAAAAAGCAAGTTAAATCACATTAGTTTTGAAATTAGTTATCTTTTGAATCATCCTAAGTCAATCAAACATTTACAAAATATCAAACCACAATCAATTTTCCTGATTCTATTCAAAGAAGATAGAAAATTTATAATCACCCATCATCCAAATCTAGATTGACAATCAAAAATTCAAACTAAATTGATTCAAACTGACATCCTATGACTTGCTACCAAATTAGGTTTATTACCTAAGCCAATCAATTGATTGACGACACTGAACGGTTCAGAAAATTGACTAAGTCATTTGCATTTTTTCCTAATAGGGTAATAGCGCTATTTTAATGATTAAAAGTGCTAAAAGGCAAAAGTACAACTCAAAATATTAAAAGCGCTAGTAAAATTGGTGAAAGTGTTGTTCTAAGGTGAAAGCGCTAAAAGGTTTTAAAAGCACTAAAAGAAATATTGAGCGTGCTAATCAAAACATCAAAAGCACAATTAAATTTAAAAGCATTAGAGAAAATGGTGCATGCTAAAAAAGCCCTAAATTGAACGTGTATACGCGCTATTTCAAATCGTGGAAGCACTATTTGAAACTGCGAAAGTGCAAAAAGAATTGTATAAGCGCTAGAGAAATGATTAAAAGCGTTGTTTAAATTTTAAAATGGAAAAAAAAGAGGGTTTTCACATGAAAAATTCTTTTTTTTTTAAATTAAATGCATTAAATTGAAAAGATGAGTTTTTGGGGTACATACTAGAAGTCCATAAGTCGGTGGCCGCAAGTATCAGTGCCCACGCTCAAATCTATGCTCTCAAATCGGGATAACCATCGCAATCAGCTCAGAGAAGTTAGAGAGAAAAGTAAAATAGCAAAATGAAAATGAATAGTAAAATTAACTTTTTACCCCTATATATAGGCCATTTTGACCTAAAAAGGCATCTTTGACCAGAAAGTGACCAGGGACCCAAATTTTTCACCAAATCTACCAAATCAGGGACATTAGTCAACAAACGAATGCAAAATCATTATCGAAAATGAAATCAAATTTCATTTCATTTTCAAGGGGGAATACACTCGGATAATCAGAAACAATAGCAGTATCATCGAATTAGGGGCACGACCATCAAATCAAAGCGTAATATTTTATCAAAAAAAAATTCATTTATCAATCGAAAGGGGCATTAAACATCGAATCAAATCGAACCAGGTACCATATTAGCAAACTATCATCAAATTGACCATCAGGATTGAATAGAGGTAAAATGGAATCACCTCTATTCAATGTAATGTATGGGGGGAATATTAGATCCACTCCTAAATCCAAATTCCCAAAGGAGAGATCCAATTTGATCAACCAAAAGGTTAATGCACAATCGAATCAATCTATGGAGAATATGAAAGAGAGAGAAAAACCCTATATTTCCCTATGGTTGAATTGTGCTTGAGATCTGAAATAATTGAAATACAAATACTAACCTCAAATTAGGGCAAATCTAGAAAATGCCAATTTTTTATGTCCGTGTGTACTTTTGGGCAATTCTACAACTTGTTTCGGACCGAAAATGCCGAGACGAAGAAAACCCAAAAATATTTTATCTATTTGACAGCAGGTAGTCTTTGACCCTCATAAAAGGTCAAAGGCTAGATTCTTTATTTGAAGGTCGATTCTGACTTTGTTCGCAGATCTCAAAAGTTCATCGAAAAGGGTATCCAAATCCGCTCTCATATCTAAAATTCTGCACCTGTACCTACAAGAAAAAGGGGGTTTTGTTTGTATGGGGGGTTTGCCTTGGTCAAACCCCAATTTAGGAATTAACCTTGAAATTGAATTGAAATGTAGTATGCATAAACAAAGTAATTGAAACAATTCACCTTGCTTATGTTGAAGTCCTTGTAGAGGATTTGAATCCTCAAATCCATAAGTAGGAATGCTTCAATGGATTTAGAATGAATGTAGGATGTCTCCAATCAATGGCATTTGATCTTCAACACCAATCTTGAATTGATCTTTGCATATGAGGAGGCTTGGATGAATGTAGAAGTATGGATCTTCAAGGGGGCTCCAAAGAGATTGAATCCTTCAATAGATAACAATGGATCTCCTTGATGGATGAATGCTTGAACACTTGAACGCTTGAAGGCTTTCTTGAATGCTTGAATACTTTCTTGCACTTGAGAGCTTGAGAGAAATTTCTTGTTCTCACAAAACTTGATGATGAAAATGAGAGAGGAAAGCCTCTTTTTATAGTGAACTAGGGCACAATCCTCTAGAGGGGCCACCTTGGAGAATTAAATCTCAATTAGGTCCTAACCTTTAGAAAATATACCTAGATTAAATGCAAATTAAGGATTTACCATTCCGAAACCCGAAATGGCTGACCCGGAGGCGGGAAAATAAATATCCTCGAAACCTGACACCCAGAAATCAAGGAAATTTGAAATCTGGACAGGGGGGTCATGGATGAGCTTGAATCTGACTAGGTCAGGGTCAAGGTCGATCCTGACTAGGTCAGGGTAGAGGTTGACTTTTACCCCATAAGGTCAACTTTGACCTTGTGATCAAAAACCTCCAGATCCTGACCCTGAATGCTAGGAAATGTAGATATGGAGTGAAAATCAGGTGCAAAGCAGAATAGGGGGAAAAGATAGATACATACAAAGACCTAATCAAGGTGCTTAACATGACCCCATACCACTTACTCAGAGGGCTAAATGCTCTTATCATGGAAGTGCTTCCACTTTAAGACAATACATTAAGCCCTCACTTTAGCAAGAGTATGGACTCGATGCAAACTCTTGGTAAAGGAGATCAGAATGAAAAGATAATCTTATCGTAATCCAAGGGAAAAAGAGAAACCTTAAGCCCCCAGGGACTCAAGTCTTCATCAACTCATAGATCACAATAAGACAGACATCTCTAGAGAGAGAAAGAAAGGGTGTGATTACCTTTCCCAATGAGAACTTATGTCCCATTGTGAACCACACCAGGAAACAGCGCAACTGGAAAGATGGAATTGAACCACCTAGTGGATGTGGCTACTCACTAGTCAATCCATCAAGGATTCACCCTTAGGAATATTCTACTCCATAAGAATAAAACCAAAAATAAAAGAAATCCAGTCTTAAGGACACTTCCGACCTTAAGGGATCAAAATATATGTATATTTGAAACTGGAGGGATCAAGAGATCTTAAAATATAAATCCATGCTTTAAGGATTCGTTACTAATCCAAAAAGGGAGAAAAGAGAGTATCTTGAAAAATATGTGCGTATCAAAAATTTCATGTGTGCAATAGGTGAGCAGAGCGTATGCCCCCATGTTAAAGTCGTTGTTGACACTTTAACAGGAGCAATCGATTTAACGAAAACATAAACAACTCCACTTATTACGTTTCCATGTCGAGATGCCCCCAGATGAAGACAAATCAAGGGAAATATCACTGAAACATATAGAGAATACAGAAGGGATCTACCTACCATGGGGTCAGTATGATCATAAGATAATATATATATGATATTATTGCAAATGAATTGACATCATTCCCCAAAGAAAGTAGAACTACGATCACAAAGGAGGAAAGATCACATAAGATATACAAAGGAGAATCTTTTCGAACCATGACATGGAGACCAAAAAGAATTAGTGCTACCATATCTCGAATCCAAGCAGATTACAGAAGGAAACATTTATGAACAATAGCACAATTACAACATAACATTGAACAATGCATAGAAGAATAGAGATACATATAGAGGAATTTGAACAAGATTTTTGATTCCTTCATCACCTTGCACCAACTGAATAACAAGGATCGTATAAAAGAATCTAACAACATTTAGCAAACACATTACGGGAGAAACACGCTACAGCAAGCAAACACACAACAAAGCTACCACGAAGGACAAGCCGATCATGCGTGCCGCCTACTCTCCCCATCTCATTGTATATCATTTACGGAAGGTGGGTAACTTGCAAGAGGGACTATATCCAACACAGTAGGAATGATAGCCAGTTCCAAACAAGGATCCTCTTGAGAATCACAATGTTTGACACTAGGTGTAAGAGTTAATTGTGATGAAAACATATTAGGTAAATCAATGTAAATGTCAATAGTCTCATATTCATCATTAACATCATCAATATCATCAAGAGTATCTTCTTCATCTAAATTAATCAAAATAGGATCTAAGATACAAATAGAATCATCATAATCAGGCATGTTAACATCATTATTAGTAACAACTTCTTCTAACACATCATGCGTAGATTTATCCGAAGAAGGTAGAGATCTTTGAAGAATAGAATTATGAGCTTTAGCATGAGCACGATGCTTTTTACGACGTTCATTAGCATATCGATTACATTTTGATTTATTTGAAATAGGTTGAGAACTAGGAGGAATAATCATAGGATCCTTCACAGGTTCTTTAGGAAGATCAATAGGATTATCAACAATAGGAGAAACAATCACAGGATCTTTGATAGGTTCGATAGAAGGAACTTGATTAATAGAATTAGAAGCCATAGTTAAAGGAGGTATAGAAGGTGTAGGTAAAAGACCACAATTAAGATCCATAGGAGGAATGCTTAATTCAAGAATCTTACGATGTGTATAGGCTTGATATGAACAAAAAATATTATCAGGTCGAGGAGGACATGAATTAGGTAATGGAGGCCAAAAGAAATCAAGAGCAACACAATCTCTAGGCCTAGAAGGTTGATATAAACTATGATTAATCATCTTCACTTCTTTATCATGAATGAATTTAAGACACTTATGGATAGGTGAAGCAACAGCATGCATGGCATTCAACCAAGGCAAACCTAGCTTAACTTGAAATTGATCAGAAGTAGGAACCACAACAAAGGTAGTGTTCACAATTTTTCCACAAAGTTCAACCGGTAAAGTAATAGAACCAAATGATGGATAAAGAAAACCATTGCAATTTTGAATCCACACATCTGATGTATCATAAGAATCACATTGTAAGCTTTTCATAAAAAGATTTTCTTTAGTAATAACATTGACTAAGGATGTAGGATCAACAAGACAACCATGAGTAGGTTTCTGAGAAATCCTAACAGAAATGTAAAGGGGACCATCATGAGCTTTAATAGTCTCAGAGTCATCAAAGGTAATCAAAAGTTCCCGAGGTCTTTTATTCTTAGGTTGTTGTCGAGGTTTAGGTTGAGTTTTCAATTTAAGTTTAGGTTTTGGTCAAGGTTGAGATTGAACTTGAGGTTGAATCTGAGGTTGAGGTGGAGGTTGAGGTGGAGATACAGATTGACCAACATGCTCCACTTGATTAACAACATGATTGAGATCATCCATCTTTGAATCATACACAATTTCCACAGCAGATGGTTGAGCAATTGTATTAGTATCATGTGTAGGTAAAGGGTTCATATAGATTTGAAGGTTTTGATTAGGAGGAGAGACAGATTTGTTCCCACTACCATCAAGATTATCAACAGATAAGGCGTTAGAATCAATTAAGTCTTGAACCTTATGTTTTAGAGAATAACATTTCTCAGTATCATGACCATTCTGACGATGATATTGATAAAAAGCATTTTGATCAAAAGATTTAGATGCAATCATGGCAGGTAAAAGAGGTCGAATAGGAGGTAAAGTAATCATATTAGCAGTTAACAACCTATTCATAATAGCATGTAAAGATTCAAAAGGAGGAGTAAATGTATGATTTAATCGAAAAGCAGTGGATGCAGAAGTGGCATTGTGAGATGCAACAACTTGATTAGCAACTGCATTCACTTGTTTGTTTATCTTGACATAGTTGTTGAATTTTTGAAATTTGTTTGGATTAGGAGCAGCATCACTCTTATCAACTAGAATAGGAGCCATTGGAGTGTTGCTCTCAAATTGACTCACTTGTAATTGATAATGATGAAGCGCTACACAAAGTTGTTGAAAAGAGGTAAATTCAGTAAGCAGAATCTTATCTCTAATATCCTTTTGCAAATTTGAAATAAACATACATTGAATATCAATATCGGGAACAGGATAGGAAATCTGAGCATGCAAATGCTTAAATCTACCAATAAATTAAGTTAATTTTTCTTTAGCACTTTGTTTACAATGCATCAAATCAGTTAAAGAAATTTGTGGGCCAATGTTGTTTTGAAATTGTTGAATAAAAGCATTAGTAAGTTTCGGAAAGGAATCAATAGAATAAGGAGGCAAGGAACAATACCATTGTAAGGCCTTGTCATGGAAGGTTCTAGCAAATAGTTTGGCTAAAATCCTATGGTCATGAGCATAATCACTACAAAGGATTTGGAATGTTTTAACATGATGAACAGGATCTCCTTTTCCATTATAATTCTCAAGATGAGGCATATCGACTTGCTGAGGAACAGGAGTACGAATAATATCCAAAGACAAAGGACTTCCCATGTCACATGTAGGAATACTAAACTTGTTTTGAGTTAAGGAAGCAAGTTGTTGTTGTATGGATGACACAATTTGAGCCAAACTGATGATTGTTGAATCATTAGAGGAAATAGGAGGAGTAGCAACATTAGACACACTAGGTAAGGTGTAAGAATCTGCAGGAATAGAAGACACAACTGGAGGAACACTAGGAACTACAGTTGGAAGTGGATTGGAATTAATAAGTAAAAGGAACATTATGATATGAAGGTTGTGATGTAGGAAGGGACATAGGAGGAACACTCATAGGAATAGAGGGAACCGTCACAGTCACCAAAGAAGGAGTATAGGTAGGAATACTAGGTAAAGGATTAGAAGGATGTTCAACACTAGTGATAGGAGGAATCAACCCTAAATCTTGAGCTTCTTGAGCTAAAGGTTTAACATTTGAATGCACAAGGTGAGTAATACCACGCAAGAGGTTAACACCTTGATCACTGTCATGGAGAACTTTCTTAAAAGCCTCTATAGCTTGAATAGAATCTTGATTATGGTTCTCTTGAATAAGCCAATTACCCATTTTATCAAGTTCAGTTGAAATATTTTGAACTTGTTCAGGAGGAACTCTTAAAGCGTCATCCTCATCATGAGATGAGTGAGAAGAGTTTTTCTCCATAGTAGGATTGGAATCATGAAGAATCAAATTATCATCCGGGATCCTAAAGAAAGGAGAGGAAGATTCAAGATCAAAGGCACCCATGAGTCTACGACTTCTTCTAATTGGAATGTTATAAGTAGGACTAGTAGTAGTAAAGCTCATAAATGAATGTAATGCAAATGAACTAAACTAAGAACACATAAAGCATGAATATTTTTGTATTTTTGAAATCTAATTAGCATGCAAGATCTAACACAAAGGAGAAATCTAATATTAACAAGATAAAGGAAAACACAATAGAGCATCAATTCCACAAAAGAAAAGAGAGTAGGTATGTCGGGTTCACCAAAATGAATAGGGGTAAAATGGAATCACCTCTATTCAATGTAATGTATAGGGGAAATATTAGATCCACTCCTAAATCCAAATTTCCAAAAGAGAGATCCAATTTGATCAACCAAAAGGTTAATGCACAATTGAATCAATCTATGGACAATATGAAAGAGAGAGAAAAATAGTATATTTCCCTATGGTTGAATTGTGCTTGAAATCTGAAATAATTGAAATACAAATACTAATCTCAAATTAGGGAAAATCTGGAAAATGCTAATTTTTTATGTCTGTGTGTACTTTCGGGCAATTCTGCAACCTGTTTTGGACTGGAAATGCTGAGATGAAGAAAACCCATAAATCTTTTATCTTTCTGATAGCAGGTAGTCTTTGACCTTCATAAAAGGTCAAAGGCTATTCTTTATTTGAAGGTCAATTCTAACTTTGTTCGCAGATCTCGAAAGTTCGCCAAAAAAGGTATCCAAATCCACTCTTAGATCCAAAATTATGCACCTATACCTGCAAGAAAATGGGGGTTTTGTTTGTATGGGGGGTTTGCCTTGGTCAAACCCCAATTTAGGAATTAACCTTGAAATTGAATTGAAATGTAGTATGCATAAACAAAGTAATTGAACTAATTCACCTTGCTTATGTTGAAGTCCTTGTAGAGGATTCAAATCCTCAAATCCACAAGTAAGAATGCTTCAATGGATGTAGAATGAATGTAGGATGTCTCCAATCAATGGCATTTGATCTTCAACACCAATCTTGAATTGATCTTTGCATATGAGGAAGCTTGGATGAATGTAGAAGGATGGATCTTCAAGGGGGCTCCAAAAAGATTGAATCCTTCAATGGCTAACAATAGATCTCCTTGATGGATGAATGCTTGAAGGCTTTCTTGAATGCTTGAATACTTGCTTGCACTTGAGAGCTTGAGAGAAATTGCTTGTTCTCACAAAACTTGATGATGAAAATGAGAGAGGAAGGCCTCCTTTTATAGTGAACTAGGGCACAATCCTCTAGAGGGGCCACCTTGGAGAATTAAATCTCAATTAGGTCCTAACATTTAGAAAATATAACTAGATTAAATACAATTTAAGGATTTACCATTCCGAAATGGCCGACCTGGAGACGGGAAAATAAATATCCCCGAAACCCGACACCCAAAAATCAAGGAAATTTGAAATCTAGATAGGGGGGTCAAGGACAAGCTCGAATCTGACCAGGTCAGGGTAGAGGTTGACTTTGACCCCATAAGGTCGACTTTGACCTTGTGGTCAAAAACCTCCAGATCCTGACCCAGAATGCTAGGAAATGCAGATATGGAGTGAAAATCAGGTGCAGAGGAAAGCAAAATAGGGGAAAAGCTAGATACATGCAAAGACCCAATCAAGGTGCTTAACATGACCGTAGACCACTTACTCGGAGGGCTAAACACTCTTATCATGGAAGTGCTTCCATTTTAAGACGATACAAGGACATCAAATTCAATCAAACTTCATCAAAATCTACATCTTATATTAAACATCACAATCGACCATTGACGGAATCAGGACCTCATATTGAAGTCGAATTAAGATATTCTTTGAATCGACATGCTTCACATGTCAACTCAAAGAGGGGCATTTGTAATCACCGAAAATTGGACAAGATCATTTAAGTGAGAAATCAAGGCAAAAAGAAATACAATTAAATGCAATTAAATCAAAACAAATCAAATCAAAGATAAATTGCAATTAAACCTTAATCCAAATTTAATTGAAAATCAAAAGCCATTAAATCATTTTAAACCTAATAAAACATGATTAATCAATAAATTGTACAATTAATCTAATTAATTGTATAGTTCAAATTAAATCAAATCAACCCATTTAAGGGGTACACGTGGCTAAACAAATTAAATAAATTCAATTAATTAATTCATATTTTCTCTCAACCACCAAATAGAAGGAAAATCTATCAACCAATAGGAATTGAGGACCAAGCTCACATGGATCAAGCCTAAATTGAATCTCAATCACTCACTTGGAGAATGCATCTTGTCCAATCATTTTGTCCTCTTGTCCCAAGCTTTGAGGACACAATATTTAAATGGTCTCCAATGGTGGAACTATGGACTCAACTCTCACCTAACCTTGATCAACTCAACTACACCCCCTACCCTTGCCAAAATCTATAAAAGCAAGGCATAAATCACTCATTTGTCATCCACAAATCTGATAATAGCATCGAACCTCTTGCAATTTAGAGCTAGAAAGGCAATTTAGAGCTAATTAGTTGTATTTTCATTTGGAATTGAACTTTTAGCATTGTTTATCATTCATTCTCATTTTAGGATGGTCACTAATGGAAGCTTGTTGAGAGCTTTGCATTAGCATCCCTAAATAGAGATCCATAGAGTGCTTAATTGTCAATTCTTTACTTAATTAGATTTCTATTTGTGGTAATTTAGTTGTTATTTTGAATTATTGATTATACTAACCCTATGAAGGTATTTTTTTCTAGAACACAAAATGGTGCCCACCGTGGGGCATTAGGCCTCATAAATTTACAAATTCAGAGAAGTAAAAATTTTCTTGCAAATTTTGTTTTCTTCTTTGTTTTGCAGGTTAAACAACACTTTTGAGATTTTCTCCAGTGCTTTTAATTGATTCTCCAACGTGTTTGAGGTTTGAAACAACACTTCTACGACAAAGTATTGCGCCTTTACGTGGAGTTTCAGCGCTTTTAATTTCTTCTGTCTTATTTCTTATTTCTTTCAGCGCTTTTACCCTGACTCTCCAGCGCGTTCAAATCATCCTCCAGCACATTTAACACTTTCTGTTTGCACCTTTGCTCAGTTTATTAGCCCTTTTAATTTTTGTATCAACGCTTTTAATATTTTTTTGTAGCGCCACTAGTACAAAAACAACAATATATGACCAAATAAACTACCAAAAATTGCAAATAAATGACCAAATTTGGTCATGTGACCAGTGGTAGTTTATTGCCGGTCATTTATCTCGTGACCAAATTTATGACTAAACTATTTTAGTCATTTATTTGGTCATATATTTAGTCATTTATTTGGCCATTTGGTAGTTTATTTGGTCATTTATTTAGTCATTTGGTCGTTTATTTGGTCATTTGGTCATTTATTTGGTCATTTATTTAGTCATATATTTAGTCATTAATTTAGTCATATATTTAGTTATATTAAGGCACGATGGAATCGAACCATCATCCTCCTACTTGTAAAGTAGGCGCTCTTCCATTGAGCTAGTACCCTTTAAAGAATAATCATACCATGTATACTAGTACTTTCCACTAAACATGATTTCAAGTTTTTCCATCTATAGTTCAAGGGTAGCAAAGCTTAAGGGGAGGATGACTAGTGATACTTTAAACTCAATGGTGAAGTTATTCAATTGCAATATAAGACCGAAGTGAATGATGTCATTAGAAAATACATTACATGTGGCTTGTTCCCCTTATTATAATGACAAGCATATATTTTTAGGGGAAACTAGCCACATTAAATAGAGATAAAGTATGTACCAATGATCATACCTTCTATAGTTTCACTCCAAATTAACCCATCAAAAGCTTTACTGCTTTAGAAGTCCACACTCCTAATAACCTACCAATCTATTGCACTTATATCTAATACATCAATCATAAAATTAGTATTATTAAGGAAATTTGATACACACTAAATTCAACTTATAAAAATCGATAGCCATTTTCCAAGATCTCCTATTTGTGATATATACTAATCCTTAAGATACATTAATAACTAATAACGTAGCATCTTTCTTATCACTGCTGGAAAACACAAAATATTAAACATTGACCTTAAAACTACTTAAGGATGCCACAAGTCAGTAATGCATTGGAATCACTAATCATTGTTTGAACACTTTAGTTTTCCAATTATGACCAAATACCTAGGTCACAAAAAAAAAAAAAAGTAACTAAATCGACTAGTTCAATGTTAATTTTTTAAAATACAATGTTAACTGGTTTCTTTGAAAATCAAACAAATTTATAAAAAATATCTACCATGCCTAGCATCTCCTTGATAAGAAATACACCAAAAGACTATTAGATTTTGCAGGTTCTGAAAAAAATAAACCTATATTACCCCTACCTACAAAGAGAAATTCAAACATGTCAATTTTCTACATATTTTCTATCAATTTTCCCTCAAAACCAAGATTGTTGTAGGCGTTTGAAAAGTAAAAATAATAAAAAAATCCAAGTAAACCAAAAAGCACTTACTGCAATGGCAAAACATTAACCCTCGTAGAATTTCAAGCTAACACCTTTTACAGCTTCAACTTCCTTTTGGACTCTCTTAGTTTGATAACCTATCATATTGTCAAATGACCAAAATTCCCACCATTTCCTAATTGTGTACACTTTTCTTAGATTTTGAAGCTCCACAGCAACTTTAGATATAAGGAGATATAAGGAGGCAATACCACCGAGTGGAGAGATAAGGTGTTGGGGTGTGTTGAGCAATGGAGAGATAAGGGTCATGGAGGGATAAGGTGTAAGGAGTGATGTATCTGCTAGAGACAAATCTAGGGGGCGTTAAGGCATCGGCAATAGCTAATAGTACCACAGCAATGGTGTTCCCCAATGTGACCCCACTGATTCATAACTCTAGTCAAAAAATGTTTACCAACCAAACATATATATATATATATATACATATACATATATATATATATATACACACACACACATATATATATATATATATATATATAATAGTGGATTTGTTAATAAAACCTACAATCTTAAGAAGCATGAGAAAATACCTTTATAAAAAAAAAATTCAAGTCTCACACTAGAGAAACACTAAAAGATGTTCCCATTGAAGTTTTCAAGAAGAGATGGTATGTTTAAAACCTTCTGCCATAATTAGTGTACCATAAATTGTATGTATTATTTCCAAACAAAGGAAACTTTTTGAGATTGAAAACTTGACCATCACTTATTAGGATTCTTCATAATTTCAAGAACAAAAATTAAATGCTTGTCCTTAACATTATCGTATAATATGTTTCTCCATTTTCTGTGATGTAAATCACTAAATGCAAAATATTATTCCTTGAATCTTGTCACATCTTGTGATCTGGACACTCACTTGTATCATTATCCACAAATGACCAAAGTAGATAAATGGGACTCAAATGTACAACCAGTAACAAGATAAACATATCTAATAAATTAATAAGAGTTATGAAAAGACAAACTAAGGGGCATTGCATATTCATGCCCAATCAGGTCAATCAGTGTATTGAGATCTGACCATTTATAAAAATGTTTGGAATTATCGACTTGCATCTATTCTCTAGGGTGAGTCCCATCTTTCTAGAGCATTCCAAGCATAACTCTCATAGTAAACCACTCAAGATCACTGCATATGGTATCTAAGGGTATCCCACAAACTTGCCCAATGCATATCCTAAGCCAGCCAGCTTGTCAATAATTATTTTTTAAACTACACAATATTTCACATTCCTCCATGGACCATTTATTTTCTGATTGTAATATTTATTTCTGTCATTATTACTTCCATGAATACAATCACAATTCACCTGTACAGTTTATCCTCATTTCTTCTCTATTCCCTCCTGTGTGTTCTATCTCCAGTAGTCATACCATTCACCTTTCACTATCCAATCTGCCACAATTGCCACTAAAAGGAAATCTAAATTCCTTTTCCCCTACACTCTAACATTGTCCTACAGAGTCATGATGTTGTTCAAATCATAGCAATAAAAATATCAAACAAAATCACTCCATAACTTCTTATTTCTTGATAAGCACTTCATGTAGAGCCATGCTTCTTGTTAAATCAAGATGCTGGGATGACCACCTGAATCATTGTTAACTGAAAAAGACTAAGCCTTCTATCAAATCAACGGTCACCTCAATAGTTTCATTGATAGTTGCCAAGAGTTTTCCAAAATCCATGCCGATGTAGTATTGAACAAATTGTGACTGGAATCAATTTTGTATGTTTTTTAATCAACATTTCAGATCACACTTATTGATCCATCATCAGAACACTTACTGATCCATTATCAGGAAGAGGAGAGAGAAAATTTGGATTGCAAACATAACCTCAAAAAGGGTGGGGGGAAGATGTGACAGAACCAGAGACTGAGGAACAACCCGTCCAAGTGGGCATCACGTAAAGCATAGGAGCTAGTTTCTGTGCATTCCAACTTGCACCTTCTTATTCACAAAGATAATGAGTACAAGGGGCAACAAAGTTGTAGGATATAGACCTGGAGCAACCAGACTTGGATAATTCTGTTGTTGCACAATCTTCACTCATACTTTTGTTGCAAGTGGCAATGGGATTCCATGCGGTTCTACTTATCGACTTGTTGTTAATGCAGATGATGATGTTGATCTTAATGATGACCCACATGATGTTGATTACTATTTGTATGAGTTTAATATTGAGCAAAGATGATTTATCATGACATTCAAGTGTGACAAATTGATATCAAATTAGCATATACCATATAGTATTTCAACTTATAAATTTGTAATGTTATTTTTTTTTATGGTGGTTTTGTTTAGCATATGCATGATATATGGTATTATAAAATTAATTCTATTTTTCAGCTACAAGCCTACAAATACATATTTATGGTTTTATATCTTTTCGTATGAACATTACCCAGAACATAACCAGACCCTGCAAAAAACAATCTGCCACACCAATGTATCATTCACATACCAATGCCCAGTTTCAATTTGACAACTTAGCTATTTTTTAATCCTTACATATGTAAAGACTTACAACTCCTATTTATCACTTTTCAGTGAAGTTAAAATGTTTTCCCAATCCCAAGGAGAAACCTAATCAAATCTGGAAGTCAACAAGTTTCCTAGTCATATCAATTCCCATGGCCTGCTTCAACCATGACAAATTTACTGCTTCCAATAGAGAGGCATTTGCATTTTCACCGCTCTCACTAGGAGGCATTTGTGCATTCACTGCAGTTTATGACAAATTTGATGCAGTGGTTACAATTTCACCACCTATGCAGAGAAGCAATTTTGTTAAAGTACACAAACCACTTTTGTCTACCTTCTAACTTCATTTTTCCTGGTTGTACTCTTGTTTCTTCAATTCAAATTATCGCTCACAAGATTGCAGATCTTTATTTTTATCAAAATTTCATATATCATGATCTATGAAAAACAACTCCCTCAATAGAGAAACTTTTGCTCCCACAAAATCTTAGCGAGATTTTGAGAGGAGATCACCACCATATAGAGATGTCCATATCTCTGAGTTACTATAGCAAGAAATTACTTTCTATGCCAAGGAGATTACCACCATATAGAGATGTCCCTGGCATAGAAAGTAATTTAAAATAAGATCTAAAAATTAAAATGTGGAATTTGGCAATAAAATTAGAAAAACAAAATAAGCAAAATATAAATGACTGAGTCATTTCTGAGTTTAGACCATTGAAGCAAATTACAGTTCCCCATGTAGAAAGTAATAGAAACAAGGTATTTGACTGGATACAAGTGGAAGAAACAATAGAGAGACTTCACAATGGTAGTCACCATCACCTTCGTTGTAGTGGAATCCATCCCTGTTGATAAGGTAATTAATTTATGTTCAAAGATTTATGTATGTTGTTTTGATTAATGCCGAAGGAAAAACACCAACTGGAGAGACTTCAACAAAACAATAGGTGGATATGACAAGACTGGTCCTGCTAAGGCTGTTTTGAATTAGAGTTTGATATGAATGCATCCAACAACCAGAATAGGTTGGTGTACTGCAATTGATTTCCATACCATAGTAGACATCGAATTATGATTCCTCAATGAGTTAGTAGCATATTATGACTGGTCAAGAAGTTCACTTCAATGCCAATGGAATTATTTTAGGGTTTTTTCACATCTGCTGAATGTGGTATTTGATCTCCCTATGAATGGGCAAGAGCTTGTATAGCAGCAGCTAGCCACAAAGAGAAAATTTATAGGGATATATGCTTAAATATTGCAGCAACTCCTATAATAAGAGGACATGGAATTGTTATGGATACCATAAACATAACTTTTAGAAGGGAATAATGGAATTCACATTAGCCTGACTATTCTTGACTAATGAAATGCCATTATGGTGTTGAAAATACATCTAAGGAATTTTAAGGCAAATTTAATATAACTGAGCAAAGTTATATTTGAAGGCATTTTTAAGTACCTGAGCAGAGTTGGATAAAAAAATTAGACAATGAAACAACTGGCTAGTAACAACTAGTTAAAAATTGTTGATCCAAGACATGGATTGACACTTGACAATATGCAATATGTATTCTTTTGATAATTGTGCAGAACTTGAAAATGAAACTTTAGTTGAATAAAATAAGATCTAAAAATTAAGATGTGGTATTTGGCAATGAAATTAAAAAAACAAAATAAGCAGAATATAAATGAATGAGTCACCTCTGAGTTTAGACCATTGAAGCAAATTACAGTTCCCCATGTAGAAAGTAATAGAAACAAGGTGTTTGACTGGATACAACTGGAAGAAGCAATAGAGAGACTTCACCATGGTAGTCACCATCACCTTCACTGTAGTGGAATCCATCCCTGTTTGTAAGGTAATTAATTAACTTATGTTCAAAGATTTTTGTATGTTGTTTTGATTAATACTGAAGAAAAAACACCAACTGAAGAGCCTTCAACAAAACAATAGGTGGATATGACAAGGCTGGTCCTGCTGAGGCTATTTTGAATTTGAGTTTGATCATGAATGCATCCAACAACCAGAATAGGTTGGTGTACTGCAATTGATTTTCATACCATAGTTGACATCGAATTATGATTCCTCAATGAGTTAGCAGCATATTATGACTGGTCAAGAAGTTCATTTAAATGCCAAGGGAATTATTTTAGGGTTTTTTCACATCTGCTGAATGTGGTATTTGATCTCCCTATGAATGGGCAAGAGCTTGTATAGAAGCAGCTAGCCAAGCCACAAAGAAAATTTTTAAAGGGATAGCTGCATAAATATTGCAACAACTCCTATTATAAGAGGACATTATAACTGAGTAGAGTTATATTTTTAAGATACATCTAAGGAATTTTAAGGCAAATTCAATATAACTGAGTAGAGTTTGTGGTTCACAAAATCAATGCTTAGCCGGTCAGGTGTAACTCACATCCTATCCACACACTCAATTCCCATTAACGTATCTGCTAACAAGTGAGAAGCTGGGATGCTCGCACTTACACTTAGCTGTGGAGATGAATCAAAGGCCAATAGCTTTCTATAATTCCTGTGAATTAGGGAACATAGGCAGGAAAATGTTTATACAAAGCACAATCTAGGAGGATTGGACACCTTAGGAGAGAAGTTTTCTGTAAATAAACAAACAAGGACAGAAATTGTGTGAGATGCAACAGCCATTTGCCATGATGATATCATTGTGCTTTGTCAAATCAAACCATGAAGCACCTGCAAGAAGTGAGACAGTTGTACAATTGAAATAAAGAATTATTAGCTTAGTACCCTCTTGGTTATCATATGTTTGAGCACCCTGAGTTGACACATATACTAAAGCAAACTTTTGAGTGGGAAGAAATGTAGAAATATTGTGATTTGTCAAGAAGATGAAGACATATAGAATGTTAGTGTGAGGAAGATTATCCCCCAAGTTTCTTAAAATAAAAAAGATTATCATAGGGATAGCACCTTCTAGGAGGAAAAACATAGGAAATAGGTTTTAGCATAGTTTCCATTAGAAAAAATGAGACACAAAATCCCTCACACGGCTAGAGCTATTTTCGTTATATAAAAAAATGATAAATGATTAAGAAAAATTAATAATTTTCTCTTTTTCTAAAGTGTTAGTGCCTTATTTATTTAATTGGTTGTAATAAAGATAAAATCACTTAGAAGGGGGATTCTTACTGTGAAGCTTGTAAGCTTAATGTGGATATAACAACCCTACTGAGTGAATATACCCAGCAGACTTCTTTGAGCTCCTCAACCAGAGCAGCAAGGAACTTCCATCACCAAAGATTGTTATTAACCTCAATCTAGTCACTAACTTTCTTCCCCATCACAACCTCAAAATCACTGACAAGAGGGCACAAGCATTGCCGATCTTTGAACGAATTATAATCAAGACAAAAATGTTGGCAAAATCTGATTTTTTGTCCATTGCCCTACCTCCATCTGATATCAAGGGAAATAAGACCTTCACACAATCTGAGAAAGTTCCAAACACTTGACCCCGTAGGGGTTTCATCCTTGAACAATCCATCCTTATCATTGCCTGAGTATTTAGCTTGCAAAATTTTACTCCACTATCTGTGACCATCAGCGTAGATACACCATGAAAGTTTGGCACCTAAGATATTTATTAAATATTAAAAAATATACTATGTTTATATATTTTTAAATGTAATAATATATTGAAAAACTATATATATAGAACACATACTGGTGCCTGAGGGGAAAAAATTACCTTACCAGAATTGGCAACTTAGTAAAGTTTCAGAGATTGTCTACTGTTGTGTATTTATTTTGACAACTTGAGGTTTACAAATCAACTCTTCTTAGGGTTGCATGTAAGTTATATAACAACCATTGAGGGTTTGAAATGAAGTTTCCAGGTACTAAGTTTGTGTCTCGTTGATTTTTTTGGTTTGCAGAAAAACCACACATTTCCAGAAAATCCAAATTTGGGACATTACAAAATCCCATGTATTGCTAACCCTTCCTCCTTCATTGCATTTCTCAAGTATTCATCTATACTGGTCTCTTCATTATCTCAAGGCTGAATAAGGTCAATATTACAACTTAAATTTGGACATCTTTGAGATTTAGTTCTACTTTCACTTTCAAGTAGATCTTAAACACAAGTTCCGCCGAATAAATATTAGAAGATTTTTCCTTTTGGTTCAACTCTTTCTTTTGGTAGTGTAAATTTTATGTGATAAGGTTTACAATTTTTGCTACGTTGAAAAATAGGCAGGAAAAAAATAATTCCAGGTCCAATTCATCCAAGAATAGGATTCCAGGTTGAATTACCTGTAAAATAAAGGATGATTACAAATTTTAGCATATAAAACCCTTAGAATCGGTAAGGAACAAACCTAGACAATTCTAGGTCAGGTGTGATGTTTTGAAGCCAGCTCAATTACAATTCAAAAGTCAGACAAACTTTTTTGACATATTTTATGACTTCTTAAACCTCCAAAAATTACTAAGTGACCTCCATTTCTCCTAAAGAATCGGTAAGGAACAAACCCAGACAGTTTTAGGTCAGGTATGATGTTTTGAAGCCAACTCAATTACAATTCAAAAGTCAGAAAACTTTTTTGACATATTTTATGACTTCTTAAACCTCCAAAAATACTAAGCGACCTCCATTTCTCCTATTTCATGTGTTTAATGAGCCACAGGCCCACACGAACAATAGAGAAAATGGTAAAACATCTCAGACCAAAATTCTTGTACATTTGATGAATCCAAACATAACAAACAACATTCTTCAGGAGGAATCACAACCAAGCAACAAATATATTCTGCATACAGAAATCAGTTTACTAATGTTTTTTGTATGTCATTCTTAGCAAACTTTCACAACTGATTTATTCCAAACACCTTGGAATAACATGCCCATATCTCAATAAATCAGTGAGCATCTCAATAGTTTTACTTTATTAATTTTTGATACTGTAACATAGAATAAAAGGGTCTAATATTTTTTTGTTGTTGAGGATGCTTGTAAAGGTTGTGAAGTCATTCTTTACACCTGCCAATTGTCATATTTTGAAAGCTTCTAAAGCCTTTTCAAAAAATCCTATTTGTGCATATCCTACAATCACTACATTCAATGAGATGACATTTCTCTAAGGCATTTGGTCAAACCGTTAATGTGACTTAAGTATGCTTCCACATTTTGCAAGTATATCTACCATGACTATTACAACTTAAAATACTTGATGAAATTCCTCTATCCCTTATAGTTTGATGGATTTCTATATCCTATAGTAGAGCTCCCATGTCGGAATAGGATGGATACAAATTGGCAAATGTGAATTGGTCATATTGGATATTTGTAAATTGCATTAGGTAAAAGTGTGTTGCTGACTCATCAAGATACCCATGTCATATATGCTGCAATAATTGTATTCCATGAGATGTTGTGTTGCTCTTCCATTTGGTCACACTTCATGAGCATTAGTTGACCAAAATTTTGCATTTAGCATACATATGAATAAGCTTATTATGAGTTGTGAGTGTAACGAATGTTTATCATCTATGAAATGATATGAAGAGTTCTGCCATACCAGCCACCTCTTTCTCTCATTGCAAAGGCACGTGAAATAATGAATGACAAGAGTAAAAGCAAGAGAAAATAGAAGGGAAGAGAAATCACATCACATACTCTATTTTCGTGAAGGCATTTCCATAATCGCTCCATTATCCATTTCTTGCCTAGCGGTCTATGAATGCATATCCTCTTAAGCAGCTGGAAAGGGAGATTATAGAAAAATGGGAAGAAATTAGCCAGGCCTCATACTGAAGAATGCAAACATGATATTCATTCATCTAATTCTACAGTACAAGCCACAACTTCTGAAAATGAATTAGCGTACTCTAATAAATATGCTAAATCAGACATTAAATCCTCTATGTATCAATAACCATCTACAAATTACTCCACAGGTAACTCTAGTTATTTGGGATCTTCAATATCCAACCTCAATGAATTCTATCAAAATCATAAGTGGGAGTCACCATTATGGGTTATGATAGTGCCAATATTACATGCCAATAACAACGATCTCTAATAGGATAAGCCATATGAGAAATAAACATATGCACCATAGTATTAAAGGAACACTATTACAAATCAAGTAAGAGGACTATGTTCATCAAAGAGAGGGCCTTCTATTAGTCACACATCGGATGAAATATTGAAGTGGGCAGAAAATGGAGCAGTGACAATGAGAAGCATAGTAAGGTTACATTATCAAGTTAGTAATCATGAAAGGTAGAGATATTGTCCTTTGTTTAGAGACAGTGCAAACCATGGTCATCTACAGAAAAGTGGTGATTACTCAATGAAAGATTAAAGTTATCATAGAGCAAGGTAAATACATTTGTGTTGATAAGACAATGAAAAGAAATGAGGAAACATGCTTATCACTATGATGTCAATGAGCATAGATCACTTTTATGTGATTAGTGGCTATCAAAAACATTATAAAAGGGGATTATAGACTTTATGTTGCAGGGAGAACCATAAATTTAGGGTGAAAGAGTAGTCTACTAAGACAATCCTTATGAATATAATGCATTAATAAGGCATGGCTCAACAAATAGTCATCATTAAGAAGCCATGATGTGTAAAAGGAAGTGACTATATATTTTGTGATTAAGAGCTTAAATTAGTACTGTCAATGGCATTCCATGCATGAAAATAGTTAATAGCTTCATACTGGGAGGTGATCAAAGGATGTTTCATGCGCAGTGAAGAAAGATTCAATATTATTGATTGTCATGAGGACTGATTCAAAGCCCTTTTCATCAGATCTTAATAGAGCTTTGAGGACAATTGTAGGGAGAGTTTTACAGTCTACAACAGAAAATTGTAATGTTTTGACCAGTATTAGTTATGGTTGAGGTATCCAAGTGCTTTAAATAGTTGAATTGGGATATGGAAGATCTCAATGCACCTCCTATTTGTAAGGATGTGGCTTTTAAGTGGTTTTAAGTTCCTATTTGTAGACCACTATCTAATTGTCCTATGACATAGATAGTCATAGTCAAGAAACACTTTCTTATTAAATACCATTATTTTCTATCTTGGTTATCTTCATGAGAGCCAAGGATTTGTTAGGTTGAGGGATTTTATCACCCTTGATTGGGTATGGATTTTACCTTGAAAGTACTCATCCACATTGTGAAGCAAAGATGAATTTGGCTAAAAGTATGACCAGACAATTCTGATTTATTGTTGATCAATAATGAAATGATGCATTGTAGTTGCGGACAAGAGGGTACCAATCTTGTAAGAACATGTTATTTTTTGATGGTGTCTAGGTTGTCTCTAAGCTCAAAAATTTGAAGGGCAATGTGATTATGATTATGTGTGATAACTGTTCAATCAACAAGATAGTATATGATAGTTGGTTGTGTTTTGTCCATGGTGTTGTAACTCCCATTGAAGATTGTGCATACCAATTAAAGTCGTGTTTCCAATGTTATTCTTACACCACTTCTAAGAGAATATGTCTACTACAGAATTCGTCTACAGTATCAAAACAATTCTTGGCAAAGAAACATAAACAGGTGTAGTAAGTATCAACCTAAAAATACACCAGATATTATGATCCTTCTACATCGGTAAATAATCTCAAATGGTACAAAATACATAAATACATCTTCACTAGAAGAGTTGTAAATAATTTCAAATGGTACAAAATACATATATGCATATGTATAAAATACATCTTCACTAGAAGAGTTGTAAAACATAGATAAAGGAGTAAGGTCGGTACAAAAGGGCAGTGATAATAGTCAGCAAGGAAGGCCACAATGTATGGAACAAGAGTCATGGTGATGCGGAGCATCTTGCAAAACCCTTCAAGAACCCCAAATCATGCATGGAGTTCAATCATCAACACCATGTCTTCAACAAGTTAGAGGCATAAACACATAACTATCAACATATTCCCACATCAAGTAATTAGTCATCTTTATCAAATCACCTTCATAGTCATCAATCCATCATTAGGACAAACATCCAATCAACAAACATTATCTTTATTAAGGCATTATTTACCTTTGGCCCCAAATCACAATTCATACACCAATTAGGTCTCTATTCTCATTAGGCTTTACCATTTCTTGTATGAACAAAGTCAACAACTCACCATACTTTCGCATGAGTCCATTTGTCTTCAACATTTCAAAAGCTCTATTTTTCTGATCACAAACTATTAGTCCCTAATCCCTGTTAACCAAGCAGCTTCTTATTATTCCTTCCACAATTCAAAAACATTAGTTCTGATCATCTTAACCCTGATATCTACCTTTTAGAAAATTTCCATTAATCATGACAATAACACCAAACTGATCATGGCTTCCAATCATAACTTAATATCTGTCAAACAGCCTTAGTACTTAAATCTGATCACAAAATTAGTGAGCTGGTAATCACTAAGTTACTCAATCCTATGTCATCAAATCAATTCAAAACTATCATTGTTCCAGAATAGACCATTATTACATATGTCTCCTTTCACTATAGCATGATATCAATGTTTATTTGATCAATCACTCAGCAAATAAGACAAGGAACTCTTCTTGAAACTGAATGTCATTGGTGACAGTTTTCTAGACCCGTATTCTGTACCACATAACTTTAATACCATACAACATTAGAAAGATCTCTCCGGTGAGGTTGTAGGTAATTCGAGTTTCTAAAACATATCCAAAGCAGAAGGAAATCTAACGGTTCAATCAAAACTTATACTAACTGTCCCAAGACCCATTTTTCCTGTCAAGAAAACCCAGAAAAATACTTCTCAATAGTCAACTAGTGCCTAGCATATCTTCCTTAATACAAAACCATTCTTCATGAGACTAATTGTATTTGAAAGCCTTATGGGTCTACTTTCAAATGAATCCATAACCAAAAAATTCCACCAGTTTATCTTGAAGAAAAACACAAAGCTTTGCTTGGTACGCTATATGAGAAGTTTTGAAGACAGTTTTGATAAAAACAACTAGATCTTTGTCCATACTTCACGGCTTATGATCACAGTGGATTAAAAAAACTTGTAAAATCATTACACCAACATCCCAAATCCATTTAAGTACACATGCAATCCATGTACACACTGTAAAATGCTCAAAATCAGGGAATTTCGTGACAGGAACAATAAACTATTGCAAGAATAACATTTTAAAGAAAAAAAACTTTACTCCATGTTACGAAATAGCTTACAAACAACAAGAAACTCTTCATTATATCCTCCCTTCTTACATGCATGCCATTTTTATTGGCATTATAATTCATGCACTTGACTGTCCTCTTGCAGGCACAGACAAAGGTGCTTAAAATATGCAATTAATGCAACCTCCAACTGGTGATTTCCTTTTCAGATATCTCTCTGCTCAACCCTTGCATGGATACATGATATTTTTTATTGAAATGCATGGATACCGAGATTCATCCTTATATGAACCAACCTAAAAATTAACTAAGGACCACCTAACCCATATGTGATGGAAAATAAGGAGAGCTACTATGGATTGTCATCTTTCTTTCACTATTGTCAGCTTCCTAGAGCTCTGACCTTGCTTTGATTCCAAATTGATTGAATGAAGGAAGGGGTTCCAATTAAGGACCACCTAAGCCTTGCAACCTAGAAACCGTCTTTAATATAAATCAAACTTGGCAAAATTCAATTCAAATGAAAAACTATGCACAATACATAAAATCCCCCATAGCTAATTGTGCAATGGTAATTCCATAGGTTATCAGACTAGTAACTCCATTATAAATTTCCAGCTGACATACAGGCAAGAACCATTATGCTGAAAGCTATCATCTGAACACTGCACAATGGAGGGTATACAACAGATAGTAATCCTCATTCTTATTGTCTTTGTAAACTAATGAATATTTTAAATAACATATTAAAAGAGGTGTTAAGCGCTTTGGTATTATATTATCTCCTGTCAAATACAGTAAATAGAATAACACAAGTAAAACAATTATTTGGAATATGTAAAAACTCAGCATACTCTGCTTCAATATTATTAACCATATGGAGCAGTACCACCAGCAGTCTGTGTGTTACAATGCGAGACCCACATAAGAGAAAATAATCCTTCCAATTATGCTCTTTTGAACTGATACCCATCCTGTCCATAGATATAAATTACTCTCTTGTGGTAAGTCCCAACTATTGCTAGATATATGTCAAACTAAGACTTTGTCCACATTGTGCTTGAAAAGTCTCTGTTGTAAATGAGCCTTATAGTCCAGTTGGAAACTGAAAAACTTCTCTTAACACACCCAGTCTGTCCCAAAACTTAGAAAATTTTCATTTTTTCTTCCAACTTCAGTGCTGCACTCCCATAAAAAATGCAGGGAAACTGTACTGCTGTTGATTTTTAAGTTTTAACTGTTTCTTTCTCCCAAAAATATGACTTTTGTCTGTCCATCTCTAGTTATGCATCACAGTGCTTAAGGGGATTAAATGAGGCTCTTAGGATCCCTGAAATAATTGTGAATGCCCACTGCAATCATGGAAATGAGTATGACTGCATGTAGATGAACTATCTGACCCAGAACAACACAAAAGAAATAGATGAAGTATTTGACCCAGAGCAACACAAAGAAAAGGATAGAAATAGATAAGAAATCGTTATGATTATTTATTTTTTGGGTGATGTGGATTGTTGAATAACCAAGGATGCTCCAACATCACCTAGGAAGATTCCCATCCCTAAGTTTGATGACATCAGGAAAAAAATATATCTTGTGCCTCAATAGCCAGGCAGTCATGTATCTGCTCAGCAAATACGACAAGGGACTATCGCTCAGCAAATACAACAAGGGACTATCAAAATATTTGGACTGCCACTTACACCTCAAAGGGAAAGCGTTTGGTTGGTGTCAAATAGTGGATGAAAGATGCAAACAGAGTGATCAGCCTGAGATAACTACCTGGGAGCATTTTGTTACAGCATCCTATCAGAACTTTGAGGCTCACACCCAAGAAGAGTACTTCATGGCTCTCCAAAATCTAAAGCAACAAGACGCCGTGACATGCTACTGGAGGCAATCTGGTAATTCAGTTTTCTGGATGTAAGTATTTCCCCTAACATGTTACAATATGAATTAAAAGAATCAATTAGGGCATATTTCAGAGCCTTAAGGCATTCGATCTGGATCTTTGGTGTATCTGAGAGGCAACATCCTAGTTTGCTGGAAACCAAATTATAATAATTGCTGTATAAAAAGAAGGCAGAAATAATATAAAGACTATTTTATTAGATGTTGTATCCGACGAGTTCAAGTCACGGCTCTCCATGCACTGAGGGATATAGTGGAATCCATGTACTCCATCACCAAGATGTGCATCAAGAGTTCTGAGTGAACTTCCTTAACATGTAGGTCGACTGCATATGTGATGCCATGTGTATATCGGTACATCTACTGGGGGAATAGGGATAGCCGGGAGGGGGGAGGGGGGTAGTTGACCTCAAAAAATGATGTGAGAATAAGTTTGAATAACAAATCACTGAAAAACCTCTCTTATCCACACTAGCATAAGAGATGTATATATAAATGCATATAAGTTGTATAGGACAAAGGAACAGTTAGAGAATATAAAATGGTCACTCTAACACATGCATCAGGTTGTATTCTGTGAGTAAATGAGAGACATCAAGAGGTAAAAATTTATCAAGTATATATAGATGTGTAGAAGTTGTAGGGGATGAAAGTCAAAGAACAATTGAAGTCTAAAGTAGATAAAAAACAGTTGCACTTCCAAATGAGGACATTTTCCTTCTGTTAGTTATGAATGAGAGACATCAAGAAGACCGGTTGGTCTTGGCCGTCAAGTCATTAGAGCAAGGGGGAAGGGGAGGGTGGTGGGTAGTCACCCCACAATTAAAAAGAGCAAGGATGAACAGTTAGTGAGGGGTGTTTCCAATTAGACTAATCTATCCAAACAATTAGGCTAATCATAAAAGCCACATTATCGACTGCGTCAGATTGCAACTCTTGAGGATGCAATTCAGGATGCACAAGCTTTCCCATAGCATCAATGGTTGCCTAATAGCATAAACTACATCCAAATAAAGTAAACCATCCATAAAAAAAGCAAAAAGACACTGTTAAAAACAAATTCTTCTCAATTCCATGTTGGACAGTCAGGCGAAAGAATGATTAACATTTCTATAATTGCTAATTTAGTAATCTATGTTCAAAAGGACTTTGATTTAGCTGAAAAGATGTCTAGTCCAAGGGATGCAAGTGGGAACTCCCCAAAATGATCCGCATAATCGAGCTTGTGAACAACAATCCCAAAGAAACAATTGAAAATAATAATAAAATTGCAGTAAAAGAAGAGGAAAAATGAAGGGTTTTAGGAGTGGAGACCAGAATCAAATACTTAGACAACTAAGATTATCACTATTAAATGATAATTGGTAAAGATAAATATTAAATATTTGGCTATCAATTGGCATTTAATATTTCCCAATATCAATACCATTTTGGCATTTGTCATTGATCAAAAAAATTGATATGTATATATATGTATATACACCCAAACATACCGTACCCAAGGGGAAAAAAAATGCCATACCAGTGTACCTGTATCCTGTACCCATACCAGCAACTTAGCTAAAGGGTGGCCCGATATAGGATGAAATTTGGATAAAAACGTCATAAAGTAAGAGAGATTAAATATTAGTTAGTATTCCCAATTAGGAGCAGCTCACTTTAGAGCTTTGGTTATTCTCAGTTTTTAGTCATATCATAGCAGAGTTTTATTATTTTAATGGTGGATAGTTTATATATCAAATGGGTTCCAGGAATTTGCACTTCACGTTTTTCAAACAATTTCTGTTTCCAAAATTTTTAAATTTGAATTTGTTTCATTTCAATCTAGATGTTTCTCCATATCTTCAACTATTACAGACCTGCAATCCCAAGAATGAAGTTTCACAAGGTAAAAGAGTTCACTCTTTTATCTCTCAGATGCGATCTATATATCTTGAGGACACCCTAAACTATATCATTAAGATGCCAGTTAAATCTGTAGTTGCTGTGTGGATGTGTTTTATTAGTGCATGTAGATCACATATGAATGTCAGCTTAGGAGTATTTACAACGACACTGCTTTTCAATTTGGATCCTAGAAATGTTGTGACTTGTGTTCTTCTCTCAAACATCTATGTAGAAGTGGGCAGGTGGAGTGAGGTCCAACTTTTAAGGAGATTGATGAAAGATAGAGGAATTAAAAAGATCCCTGGATTTAGTTGGATTAAAGGCCATAAAATGGTACATTCATTTTGTGTGGGAGACAGATCCACAGACATGGGATCTTCGCAAAGTTGGAGAAATTGGCTTGGGAGATGAAGGCAGAAGGACATTTTACAGATTCAATACATTTGATTAATGGTTGAGTAAGAGGATTAAAAAAAATCATCTATGTCGCCATAGTGAAAAGTAGGCAGTTGCATTCAGTTTAACACACTCTTGGAAGAAACTGCAACAAATTTATCTTTGAGTTCAATGAAAGAGCAAATATTGTGTTAAATACAAATTGTTTCCTATCATTTTAAATAGAAACAAATGTTTTATAAAGATTATTGGTGATGCTAAATGAAGCAATATGATAATCTAGGCCTGCACAATAATAATGAAGGGATGATTTTATTTTCACTTTTGTATAGTTTTTTTGGGAGATATTTGGAAATTAGACTCTGAGCTATTGTTCATTGTTTATATACACTATTGATATATTTTCCAAAGCCCTATTTTATGATAAGACCACATTCGTAAATGAAAAGACCCTCAATCAACAAGAAATGGGGGTAGTCTCAAAATTTAAGATTGTTGATATCCAAAAATCCTTTCTTGGTGGGGCATCTCTCTCAATTGACGAAAAATCATAAACCCTAAGTCCAAAAAATTCCCAAACCCTGACAAATGCTTCCCACTTCTAGATGTATCAGGAATATATGATCATTCAATCAAAACTCATTTGATATCTTTCTCAAACTACAACTTAGTCCTCCAAAAATATAAAAGGGGATGTAATAAATGGTTAAAGCATACCTAAATTCTTCTATTGTTTTGGAAATTTTCCGCCCAATGAATTTTAATCTTTGCAAAACGAGCAAGCTTTCTATTCCTCTATGATTGAAATTTCATTAACTTTATGTTCCTAGATGAAAGAAATTTCATGAATAATTTTCTTTTATAAATCCAGAGGATACGAAGGCCAAGTATGTCTCATTACTGAACTTAGATCCCAACTCCTACAGATAAGATAGTCTGTAGTAACTATCACATGATGCCCCTACCCTTAAAATAGTAGGGCAATTGGGTGAGCGTAGTACCAAGTGAAGTCCAATCAATGAGTTACCACCAATGTTCAGTGGCATGAGGTAATTGTATCATCTCCGCTTCCACTTTTTGGAGAGGAATGCGAGAGGTCCTTCATTTTGTTCTGGCCATAAGAGCAAAAAAATCAACTATAAGTATTACAAAAAATAGAGATATAAACGAGAACCAAATATATAGATAAAAAGAATAAAAAAATAACGATGAAGGGAGAAATAGGATTGCAGGAGGGTAAACTGGTCACATACCCTTTTTAGGCCATGTCGATGGAAGCCGCTTAAAGGAAATAAGCAATTGTGATATTGCTATCAGGATTCAACTGTGTAGTTTTTTGAGTCAAACTCATTGACCCATGATTCATGAGTAGTGGTTCACACGAACCCATCTCTCATGAGAATGAATGGAACACTTATCACTCATTGGATCTAGGTGATGCTCACAGAGGTGAAGCACTGGGACCTCCCGGGAGGTCACCCATCCCAGTACTACCCCAGCTCGAGTGCGCTTAACTACGGAGTTTCCTCCATGGTTAAACCCACTCTACTTGCATCCTCATTTGCAAAACCTTCACCAAGTGTTGTGCCTTATGAACCATTCATTAGAAAGCCCCTTAAGCTCATCAATTGATAAGTAGGAGATATTTTTTCCACAACAAGTCAAATTGTGATATTGCTATCAGGATTCAACTGTGTAGTTTTTTGAGTCAAACTCATTGACCCATGATTCATGAGTAGTGGTTCACACGAACCCATCTCTCATGAGAATGAATGGAACACTTATCACTCATTGGATCTAGGTGATGCTCATAGAGGTGAAGCACCAGGACTTCCCGGGAGGTCACCCATCCCAGTACTACTCCAGCTCGAGTGCACTTAACTACGGAGTTTCCTCCATGGTTAAACCCACTCTACTTGCATCCTCATTTGCAAAACCTTCACCAAGTGTTGTGCCTTATGAACCATTCATTAGAAAGCCCCTTAAGCTCATCAATTGATAAGTAGGAGATATTTTTTCCACAACAAGTCAAATTGTGATATTGCTATCAGGATTCAACTGTGTATTTTTTTGAGTCAAACTCATTGACCCATGATTCATGAGTAGTGGTTCACACGAACCCATCTCTCATGAGAATGAATGGAACACTTATCACTCATTGGATCTAGGTGATGCTCATAGAGGTGAAGCACCGGGATTTCTTGGGAG
The DNA here is from genome assembly GCA_027943335.1 of Chamaecyparis obtusa. Taxonomy (NCBI): domain Eukaryota; kingdom Viridiplantae; phylum Streptophyta; class Pinopsida; order Cupressales; family Cupressaceae; genus Chamaecyparis; species Chamaecyparis obtusa. Next base: position 260,600 of record BSBK01011028.1, read on the forward strand.
GTCACCCATCCCAGTACTACTCCAGCTTGAGTGCGCTTAACTACGGAGTTTCCTCCATGGTTAAACCCACTCTAGTTGCATCCTCATTTGCAAAACCTTCACCAAGTGTTGCGCCTTATGAACCATTCATTAGAAAGCCCCTTAAGCTCATCAATTGATAAGTAGGAGATATTTTTTCCACAGCAAGTCAAATTGTGATATTGCTATCAGGATTCAACTGTGTAGTTTTTTTAGTCAAACTCATTGACCCATGATTCATGAGTAGTGGTTCACACGAACCCATCTCGGGTTTCCTATGATGTGCAAGACCTAATGGAATAGGTTTTTGAAAGAACCATAAAATTTTATTCTGAAATCTCTTGTTTTTCTTCCCAAATTTACTTCTCGCCTTGCCCTGCCTTTTTCTCTCACCAAATTGTGCCTATTACTGTGTAAATTTTTCTTTCCAAATTTACTTCCTGCCTTGCTCTACCTTTTTCTCCCACTGAATTGTATTATGTGTAAATGAAAATACATGGGTGTTTTGTCTTAAGTTTCAATTTAAGACAATAATAATAATTTTTTTAACTTATAATAGTTTTAATAATTTAAATATTTAAGACAAATTTTTAATTTCATCTTTTAAATTGTCTTAAAATACCTCATGATGTAGTAGTGTCATTTGTGCTAAATTTAGAATTTTTCATTTGTACAAACTCCATTTTGTACATAGGTACAAATTTAGAAGATTATCATGATAAAATTTAAGGAGTGTTATTATCATGAGTTGTTGTTATAGTTTCACCAAGGATGTTGAAGTTCTCATAAATATCGAACAAATTTAGAAGAGGGTGTTTCATCATAGTAAATCACTCTCATGGTAGGGGAAACAATTGAAATGATTAATTTGATTTGATCCCAAAAGTGATCAGTGGCCACCAAACTTAATTACATTGCTTTCCCTATTGATCTTATAAATTTTGTTATTTATTAGATATTAAAAATGTTAAATAAAAATTGGGTATTATAATTTAAAACTTTTTGCGTAAATATTTAGTATTAAGATATTGATTACTAGGTGATATTAAGATATTGATTATAGAGCACATAGAATAGTTAATGTGAAATGCAACAATAAGTCTATTGGTGAACAAAATATTAGAGCACACAAAATAATGTTCACATAATAAGTCTATTGGCAAACACACATTATTGCTGAAATGCAACTTCTAAGAATATAAGTATATGATATTATCAAATGTTAATGTGTAAAGGAGTATTAATCATTCATTTAGTGATTTTTATTATTAGGGTGACTAATTATTTAGTCATTTATTTGGTCATTTATTTAGTCATTTATTTGGTCATTTTACCCGATGACCAAATTGGTCATTTATTTAGTCATTTTAGTTGTGATTTTACCTAATGACCAAATTGGTCATTTATTTAGTCATTTATATTTGTGAATTGCAAAAAATGGGTAGAACATGATCAGTTTTAGTCATGTGACTAAAATTTTTAGTCACGTGACTAAAAGTTTTAGTCACTTGGTCATTTATTGCCCAAATTCTACTAGTGCGCATTTAAGCATTTTAATAGCACTTTCAATAGATTCTGTAGTGCTTTCAATTAAATTGAGAATTGATAGAATCTAACTTGCGAAAAATGATTTCTCGGTGTCTACAGGATGCCTGGTCATAAAAGAATAAAAGAACCAGAGACCAGATTTAACAGCGAAGGGAAAGCTTTGACAAAAGGGATTAAGGAGGAGAATATTGCGCACATCAAACTAATTTTGGAGGATTCTTAGCAAGAAAATGAGGTATATGAACAATACTTAAAGGTTGTAGAAGCTTATAAATCAAATTTCATCTCATTAAATTAGATTTACTCACCTTAATCAAGTTTTGCTAAAGTTTGATAAATAAGGCTTAGATCCAATTTTATTCTTATTTTTCTTCATTTTGGTTGGTTGTGTTGACTAATTTGTTGGAGGAGAAGTGAATGAAAAGGAACAATCACCACTAGGTGAGTATAAAAATGAAAAATTCATCAAAAATGCCCCTAGCCTTAGCTAGCTTTGAAACAAGGTAAGCCTAAAACTTGGTCAATTTTTGCTTAAATTGTGGCCTTGTCAATTTCAAAATCTAGTAATTAAAGTATCCTATCATTGTTTGAGGTATTTGATACTAGGTCTATGCTCTTCACTTTCTAAGTGAATCAAAATGCCAAAAATATCAAACTCCTTGATTAAAAGAAAGGCTAAGTAAATCAAGCACTAAATTTGAACAACCCCTTGTTTGTGGAAAAGAGTAGAAATACTCAATTCCCATTAGTTAGTGGGTTTGGTAATTGAACCTTATTAAAAGTGTTTGGGAATTGAGAAATAGATAGGGATATGCTCTTCACCTTTTGGTGAAATAAACTCCCAAAACCTATCTCTTCATTCTACTTTATTGCTTTCGAAATGAACATGCTATATCTATAGTGGACTTGCCTCCTAAGATTTGCCTTAACGAGGCTGGTGAAAGGGACAGCCCAAAGTGGGATACAATTGCCTTTGCTGCAATAATCTAACCCACTCTAAAATAAAATACATACATCCTTAATGGGGTGTGTGACAAAAGGGTGTTAAAATTTTGAACTTCCTCAAGTAGTCCTTCAGGATTGCGCAAAACTCCGACATACCGGTGGTGGGAAGCCTCCTAATTTTTGGAAGATGAAAGTTTAATATCCATTTTGAACGGAATCTTGATTAAATACCTTGTTAACTTAGCAAAGACTACCTTATAGAGCCATGTTTACGAACTAAATTGTGAGCTAGGTAGATTGCTTGAAGTGTCTTTTTGTGCAAAAAACTATGATAACATCCTTACAAATTCAAACACTTTTTGTGTATAGGGTTAAAAAGAAAAAGTGTATGTGTGGTTGTTTTGTTTGAAAAATACATAGAAAAAGTAAGAGACATCCATTTTAAATAATTCATCTTATATTTTTAAATCTCTTCATTGCAACTAACAATTACCAAATTGAGAAACATTCAAAATCAAACCTTGTTGGATGTCGGTTTCCACACGCTCTCATAGACTCAAATTATCTTTACAAGAAGATGGCACTTGCCTTGCCAAAGAGGTGCCTGAATATGAATATAAAAGCTCCTTCAATAATCACAACCAAGGGGATAGTATCCCACATCTTTTTGAAGAAAGGATTGATATAATGGATAGGAACTCCACATTTCACAATTATCATCATGGAGGAAACAATCACAATATCAATAACGCCAACCAAGGACCTAAGGAAACACTTGAAGAAAGAGATAATAGAGCTACTCAAGATAATGAATTTCTTGAAGTCATGGATAAATTGATAGATAGAGATAGGGAGAAGTTTTTCCTAAACCTAGCCCAAGTAGGGGTAAAGCTCCCACATGATTATGATGTGGATCATTTCAAGAAAAACCAAGAAGAGGATAATCCGATGAGTGCTATGATAAAATAATTGAAAATGTTCCAAGCACAGATTGACTTGATGAAAAAGTCCACTGAACCTAAGCCATTCTCTATCGAGGCCTTGTGCCCATTTCCTTTCGACAAAAGCTTGGTTATGGCACCTTTTCTGATCAATGTAGTCTTTCCTAAGTATGACAAATACATGGGTAAATCAGACCCACATGATCATCTTAGAGAGTTTTTCACTCTAAGCATAGAATTTATGCATGATACCACATATCTAATGAGACTTTTTCCAAGAAGTTTAGGAGGACAAGCCATGGAATGGTTCTCCAAACTTCCACAAGGGATAAAGACATTCGAGGAATTAGCCTCCAAATTTGTAACCTATTATTCTTACAACATCGAACATGAGATTACCATGCTCAAACTATGTGATATGAAACAAAGGGATGGAGAATCTTTTCTAGGATTCCTTCAAAGGTGGAGAACTATTTTTTCAAGGTATCCATGAAGTATCCTCGAGAAGGAGAAAATAGATATATTTATGAATAACTTAAATATGGAGATGAACTATAGGCTCCAACTTTAATGTCCCCTACGTTCGAAAAACTTGTTGAGAATGGGATTAAAATTGAAGATGTTTTGGTCAAAAGGGGAGAAATAAAATTGTTCAAAGATAATAAACCCAATACCAACACTATTAACAATCATTATGTATCTAATTATAACAACAATAAAGGAGATAACAATCACAATGATAAACCTAAACTATGGTTGAAAAATAATAACAAAAATCTTGTGAACGATGGAGTTGTGGAGGCATGCAACTTGAAAGCTACCCCCTTTAATTTATCAAATGGAGAAAATTTGACATATAATGTGAATCAAAAGAACAAAGCTCCTTTCAATAATACCAATTCCAACAATAATAACAACAATGCCAATAATAATCCCTTTAATAATACTAATGTCAACAAGCCTAAGCCTTTCTTTTCCACTTATCAAAAGAGAAAATTCACCTTTTTAAGTGAACCATTGGAAAATGTGTTAAGGACTTTGGTGGCCAACAAAATTATTACTCTACCCGAACTAAGACCATACGAACCTCAAGTTAAGCCAAATTGGTGGAATGATTCTCACCATTGTGAATACCATTGTAATAAGGGCCATAAAACCAATGAGTGCATGAAATTGAAACATCTTGTACAAGACCTAATTGATGATGGAACAATAAAGGTTGAAGGACACCAAAACAATGAGGATCATATGACCTTCAAAAATCCTTTCCTAAACCACGAAAAGGGTGAATCATCAAACACCAATCAAAACAATAAAATAGGTAATGAGAAGGTCAATTTTTCTCATACCTATGATAACATCATTAATACTTTAATTAGGGATGAAAATACTATAAATGTCATTGTGGTGAAAGAGAAGCCAAGACAAGCAGCATCTAATGTCATAACTAGGGGCCAAGCGTCAAAAATTACTCTACCTGGAAATGACCCAAGAATTGTCCTACCAAATCCAACTTCATCTTCATCATCAAAAAAATATAATTTGGTAGACCAATTGCAATGAACCCCTACTCAAATCTTTATTTTAGAATTACTCAATCTCTCACCAACTAATAAGGAGATTCTAGAAAAAGCCTTGGTAGAGACTAATGTGCCTCTAAATTTAGATGCCGACAAATTTCAAAACATGGTAGGACATCTTATTGCACCTCATTGCCTATCTTTTTTAGAGAAAGATGACATGTCATTGAATCACCCACAAAACTTTCCTTTTCATATAGAGGTCCTCATTCATAAGCATAGAGTAAAAAGAGTCCTTATTGATGGAGGAGTCGACCTAAATATTTGTACCCTAAACTTGGTAAAGGCCTTAGGATTTTCTGAGGAAGCTATTGACCCAAAGAAAAAGATAACCATAAAAGCCTACAATGATGAAGAGAGAGCTTCTTAGGGTGTCATAATACTTCCTATCAGAGTTGGTCCAATGAAAAAGAGACCATTTGCCAAGTCCTTGACCTTAAGATGACTTATAATATTTTTTTAGGGAGGTCGTCGATCCATGAAATGTAGGCCATACCTTCAACCTACTACCAATGTCTCAAATTCCCCTATCTATGAGAAGAAGTCATGGTAAGTGGGGACTCAAACCCCTTTCAATATTGTAATAACATGAAGTCGATTAATGACTCCTTAGTCCCACATAATATAGAGGGGTCTATTCCCCAAAGAATAGAGCAAGGTCAAAGTTCAAAGGATCTTCCATCCTTGAAGGGAAAAGAAAAAGAAGAAAAAGAAATTGTTGTTGAAAACATCCAAAGTCCTACTAACCTAACTACATCGACAAAAGGAAAAGAGAAGGTTAGTGAGGGGAGTACTCCTGAGAAACAGAAAGAAGACCAAGCTAGATCCATCCAAATCTACACTAAAGATGCTCATTATTAAAAAATGAATCATATGATGAAATTTTTTGAAAAATAATGTCAAATTAAACAAAAAGGAATAGGTGAATATTCCTTATCCATGATGGATCTACCATTATCTCCCAAGTCATATGGAAGACCATCTAACCTACCTCATAAATATAATGATCATTTTGTGAGGGCAAATACTTCATCTATGGATGGAGAAGAGAGTGAAATCCTAAACTGGCTATATAAGGATGAGGATTCAAGTACCCATGAAAAGCACATCCAAAATGTAAGCATTCCCACACATCAATATGGGAAAGGATTTCAAATCATGCATAAAATGGGATACAAAGGAAAAGGACCATTGGGAACAAGAAATGAAGGACTCATTGAACCCATCGAAATGACATGGAGAGATAGCAAAGAAAAGACTGGATTAGGGTACCTAGAACAAGGGTACACTCAAAAGAACTATCCTAAGGTTTATGACCAAATTTTACAATTAGGTTCTCAAACTGATCAGGATTCCAACAATTGGGAATGGGATTCATTGTCAAGTGAGTCATGCCAAGATAAAGAAGTGGATGTCATCCACACCTATACCCCTAGCAAAGGAAAAGAACAAGCCTCGGAATTAAATCAGAATCAAGCCTTAATTTCTACTCAAGTGGTTTAAGATAATGTCCCAATTAAATAAATTAAAATAAATCAATGGGTAGGAGAACCCTACGTACCATCATGGAGACCTACTATGGAAGAATCTAACCTTAGGTTTAATCCACGAGATTTTTACCCAACAGAAACCTTAGAGGATTCTAGTGAGGAAGATTTTGACCCTAGTTCTCTAGAACATCTTGAAGAAGCACATATTATAGATTTAAATGATACAATGTTTGAACCTTCAAATGAATTCATGTCTCTAAACCCTATCGGACTAAACCAAGCATTGACCCTTTGACCCTTATCTATCCAGAATTAATTGAATAGGATTCCATTGAACCTACCATCCTCCCTACATTTTTGAATGATAATTTGGTGTCCCAATACCTAAATGCAGTTGAGCCTTCTTCTACCATAGAATATCAGGAAGAAATGACAAAGGAAATTATCCAAACTCTCAATTCAATTAAAAAAAAATTTAAAAATGGAAAGAATCTAATGTTGAAAACCACGTTGTGGCAACATTAGATAAAAAAGAGAAATAAATAAAGAATGATTCCAAAGGTGAAAACCCAATAGAGGCACCTAAGGAAGGGATTTTGGATACTTTACTCGAGCACTATGAAGAAAGATCTCCTATCTAGATTGAACCAATAGAGAAAGTGAACATTGGGTCAGAATCAAAACCAAGGATCATACACTTAGCAACATCTATATCTAGTGAAGAGAGAAAGGACTTCATCCAATTCTTCAAGGAAAAGAAAATCAATTTTTCATGGTCGTATGATGATATGCCAAGATTAGATCCAAATTTAATCATGCATCATTTGAACATAAAAGAAGGAGTAAGACCAGTAAAGCAGAAACTAAGGAAGATGCATCCACACATAACTTTGCTTGTAAAAGTGGAGTTAAAAAAATTGCTAAAAGTTGGGTTTATAAGAGCCATTGATTATGCCCGGTGGCTTTCAAATATTGTGCCAATTTCAAAAGCAAATCTATCAGAATTTTCACGGACTTTAGGGATCTTAATCTTGCATGTCCTAAAGATGACTTTCCATTACCAAGCATAGATGCCATCATAGATCTGACAGCAGGACATTCAATGTTCTCACTTATGGATGGGTTTAGTGGTTATAATCAAATAAAGATAGCACCTGAAGATTAAGACAAGACAACATTTACATGTGCATGGGGGAGATTTTTTTGGAATGTTATGCCTTTTGGTCTAAAGAACGCTGGAGAAACCTATCAAAGAGCCATGACGACCATATTCCATGACATGATGCACAAGTTCATGGAGGACTATGTAGATGATATACTTGCTAAATATCACTCAAGAGAAGAACATCTACCCATCTTAGAGAAAATATTTGTAAGATTGGAACAATTCAAAGTAACGCTAAATCCGAAGAAGTGTGCATTTGGTGTTCAATCAGGAAAGCTACTAGGGTACATTGTTTTAGCAAAAGGAATAGAGGTAGATCCTGCCAAAGTTAAAGCCATCATGTAAATGGAGGCACCTAGAAACATAATTCGGATGAGATCTCTTCAAGGCAAGATCCAATCCATTCAAAGGTTCATATCTCAATTAGCAGAAAAGTGCCATAATTTCACTCAAATCCTTCACAAGGATACAATTTTTAAATGGGATGAGAAATGTGAAGAAGCTTTCAACTTGTTGAAGAAATATCTAATGAACCCTCCAACTTTGATGCCACCTATAAGAGGCAAGCCCTTAATTCTATACATTTCAGTGACCGGACATTCATTAGGAGCACTCTTGGTACAAGAAGATGAATCGGGAAAAGAAAAGGCCATCTACTACATAAGTAGAACCTTGGTTAAATATGAGTTGAACTACACCTTCATTGAAAGAGCATGTTTGGCTGTAGTTTTTGTTTCCCAAAAATTATGCTACTATATGTTATCCCACAAAATTAGACTCATTGCAAAGATTGATCCCTTGAAATATCTTCTAAGAAAAATAGCATTGAATGGGAGGCTAGCCAAATGGGTCATGGTGCTAAGTGAATTCAACATAGAATATGTGGACCAAAAATCTATCAAGGGCCAAGTCATAGCTGATCAATTAGCAGAATCACCATTACAAGATAAACATTTGATTCAAGTGGAATTTCCAGATTCTGAAATTGTAAATGTGGAAGCAAACAAATGGCAATTATATTTTGATGGTTCTGAATAGAAGTGATTTGGAATCACCTCTATTTGTGTAAGTGTGTGGGGAAAATGTAGGATTCACTCCTATATCCAAATTCCCAAAAGAGAGATCCAATTTGATCAACCAAGAGGTTAATACACAATCGAATCAATCTATGAAGAATATGAAAGAAAGAATAAATCCTATACTTCCCTATAGTTGGATTAAGCTTGAAATCTGAAATAATTGAAGTGCAAATACTAACCTTGAATTAGGGCAGATCTGGAAAATACTAAATTCTAGCTTCTGTATGAACTTTCTGAAGATTCTATCACCTATTCTGGACTGGAAATGCTGAGGCGGACAAAACCCAGAAATCTTTTCTCCAAATTCACACAGGTCAACTTTGACCTTTTAAAAGGTCAAAGACCACATTATTTATTTGAAGTCCAATTATGATTCTATTTGCAGATCTTGACAAATTGCCGAAAAGGGTATCCAAATTCGCTCTCAGATCTGAGATTTTGCACCTGTGCCTCGCTTATATTGAAGTCCTTGTAGAGGATTTGAATCCTCAAATCCACAAGTAAGAATGCTTCAATGAATGTAGGATGTCTCCAATCAATGGTATTTTGATCTTCAACACCAATCTTGATTTGATCTTTGCATATGAAAAGGTTTGAATGAATGGAGAAGGATGGATCTTCAAGGGGGCTCCAAGGAGATTGAATCCTTCAATAGCTAACAATGGAACTCCTTGATGGATGAATACTTGAACACTTGAATGCTTGAAGACTTGCTTGAACACCTTGAGAACTTGAGAGCTTGATTGCTTGAGATGAGATGTAAACTTGATATGAAAAATGAGAGAGGAAGGCCTCCTTTTATAGTGATCTAGGGCACACTCCTCTAGATGGGCCACCTTAAAGAATTAAATCCCAATTAGGTCCTCACCTTTAGAAAATATACCTTGATTAAATACCATTAAAGGATTTACCATTTCAGAGCCCGAAACAGCTGACCCGGAAGCGGAAAATAACTTTCCCAAAAGCGAAATTAATGGGAAATGAAACTTTGAAATTCTGGCAGGAAGAGGTCAAGGTCGAGGTCAACCCTAACCTAGTTAGGGTCAAGGTCAACCCTGACCTAGTCAGGTTCGAGGTTGACTTTGACCTTAGACCCTAACTTTGTCAGGTTCTACAACAGGAGTTCCAGGGGTGCCAGAAACTTGGAAATTGATGTCAAATCAGGACCCAGTGTCTGGAACAGATAGAAAATCCTCTGAATGATGTGATGATGGACTAGGAGGTCTTATTTTTGAATCCTACCTAGAAAATAGAGCCATAGAAGAGGAAAAATTAGGAAAGTCCTTAAGACCTTAACCCTAATTTCACCTAGAATGAAGAAATCAAGTGCGGAGAAGAAGTGGAAAGCGGGGAGAAAGCAAAATACATGCAAAGACCCAATCAAGGTGCTTAACATGACCCCAAACCACTTACTCAGAGGGCTAAACACTCTTAACATGGAAGTCCTTCCATTTTAAGATGATACATTAAGCCCCCACTTTAGCAAGAGTATGGACTTGATGCAAACTCTTGGTAAAGGAGATAAAAATAACAAGATAATCTTATCGTAATCTAAGGGACAAAGAGAAATCCCAAGCCCCCAGGGACTCAAGTCTTCATCGACTCTTAAATCACAGATAAGAGAGACATCTCTAAAGGAAGAAAGAAAAAGTGTGATTACCTCGCCCAATGAGAACTTATGTCCCATTGTGAACCACACAGGAAAAAGGTGCAACTGGAAAGATGGAATTGAACCACCTAGTGAATGTGGCTACTCACTAGTCAACCCATCAAGGATTTATCCTTAGGAATATCCTATTCCATAAGAATAAATAAAAAATAAAAGAGACCCCATCGTAAGGACACTTCCGACCTTAAGGGATCACAATATATGTGTATTTGAAACTGGAGGGATTAAGAGATCCTAATATAAATCCATACTTTAAGGATTAGTTTTTAATCCAAAAAGAAAGATTGAAAAGTAAATTTAAAGTGTGTGTCTTCCTCAAGATTTAGCAACTTATGTGCGTTACCTTTAGAAGATTTAGCATGTTTTGAATTTTTCATAAGTGCGTGTGTGTAATAAGTGAGCAGAGCGTATGCCCCCACGTTAAAGTTATTGCTGACACTTTAACAGGAGCAATGGCTTTAATAGAAACATAAACAACTCCACTGATTACGTTTCCACGTTGAGATGCCCCTAGATGAAGAAAAATCAAGGGAAATAACACAAAAACATATAGAGAACACAAAAGGGATCTACCTACCATGGGGTCAGTATGATCATAAGATAATATATATATGATAGTATTGCAAATGAATTGACACCATTCCCCAAAGGAAGTAGAACTACAATCACAAAGGAGGAAAGATCACATAAGATATACGAAGGAGAATCTTTTTAGACCATGACATGGAGACCAAAAAGATTTAGTGCTACCATATCTCGAATCCAAGTAGATTACACAAGGAAACATTTACGAACAAAAGCACAGTTACAACATAACATTGAACAACGAATAGAAGAATAGAGATACATATAGAGGAATTTGAACAACAGTTTTGATTCCTTCATCACCTTGTACCAACTGAGTAACAAGGATCATATAAAATAATCTAACAATATTTAGCAAATACATTATGGGAGAAGCACAGTACAGCAGGCAAACACAAAACAAAGCTACCACAAAGGACAGGTCGATCAAGCATGCCGCCTACTTCCCCCATCTCTTTGTATATCATTTAGGGTAGGTGGGTAACTCACAAGAGGGACTATATCCAATATAGTAGGAATGATAGCCAGTTCCAAACAAGGATCCTCTTGAGAATCACTATGTTCGATACTAGGTGTAAGAGTTAATTGAGATGAAAGCATATTCGGCAAATCAATGTCAATGTCAATAGTTTCATATTCATCAATAACATTATCAGTATCATCAAGAGTATCTTCATCATCCAAATTAATCAAAATAGGATCTAAGATAATCATGCATGTGAATGTCATTATTGGTAACAACATAATGCATAGGTGTATCTGCAGAAAGTAGAGATCTTTTAGCTTTAGCATGAGCACGATGCTTTTTACGATGTTCATTAGCAAATCAGTTACATTTTGATTTATTTGAAATAGGTTGAGAACTAGGAGGAACAATCGCAAGATCCTTCACAGGTTCTTTAGGAAGATTAATAGGATTATCAACCATAGGAGGAGCAATCACAAGATCTTTGATAGATTTAGTAGGAGGAACTTGATTAACAGAACAAGAAGCCATAGTTGAAGGAGGTATCGAAGGTGTAGGTAAAAGACCATGATTAAGATCCATAGGGGGTATGCTTAATTGAAGAATCTTACAATGCTTATAGGCTTGATATGATTGAAAAATATTATCAAGGCGAGGAGGACATGAATGAGGTAAGGAAGGCCAAAAGAAATCCAGAGCAGCACAATCTCTAGGCCTAGAAGGTCGATATAGACTATGATTGATCATCTTCACTTCACCATCATGAATGAACTTAAGACACTTATGTACAGGTGAAGCAACAACATGCATGGCAGTTAACCAAGGCAAACCTAGCTTAACTTGAAATTGATCAAAAGTAGGAACCACAACGAAGGTAGTGTTCACAAGTTTTCCAAAAAGTTCAACTGGTAAAGTAATAGAACCAAATGAGGGATAAAGAAAACCATTACAAGTTTGAATCCACACATTTGATGTATCATAGAAGTTGCGTTGTAAGCTTTTCATAAAAAGATTTTCTTCAGTGATAACATTGACTAAGGAGGTAGGATCAACAAGACAACCATGAGTACGTATCTGAGCAACCCTAGCAGCAATGTAAAGGGGACCATCAGGGGCCTTATAAATCTCAGAGTCATCAAAGGAAATCAAAAGTTCCCGAGGTCTTTTATCTTGAAATTGTTGTCGATGTTTAGGTTGAGATTTTGCTTTAGGTTGAGATTGAACTTGAAGTGAAGGTTGAGGTGGAGATATAGACTTAGCAACATGCTCCACTTGATTAACGACATGATTAAGATCATCCATCTTCGAATCATATACAATTTCCATAGTAGATGGTTGAGCAATAGTATTAGTATCATGCATAGGTAAAGGATTCGTATAGATTTGAAGGTTCTGATTAGGAGGAGAGATAGATCGATTCCCACTACTATCTAGATTATCAACAAATAAAGCTTTAGCATCAATGAGATCTTGGACCTTATGTTTTAAAGAATAGCATCTCTCAGTATCATGACCATTTTGATGATGATATTAACAAAAAGAATTTTGATCAAAAGATTTAGATGCAATCGTAGTAGGTAAAAGAGGTCGAATAGGAGGTAAAGTAATCATATTAGCAGCTAACAACCTATTCATAATAGCATGTAAAGTTTCAGAAAGAGGTGTAAACATATGATTTAGTCAAAAAGCAATGGATGCAGAAGTGGCATTATGAGATGCAACAACAACCTGATTAGCAACTGCATTCTCTTGTTTGTTTATCTTGACATAATTATTGAATTTTTGAAACTTATTTGGATTAGGAGCAGCATCACTCTTATCAATGGGAATAGGAGCCATTAGAGTGTTGCTCTCAAAATGACTCACTTGTAATTGATAATGATGAAGCGCTACACAAAGTTGTTGAAAAGAGGTAAATTCAGTAAGCAGAATCTTATCTCTAATATCCTTTTGTAAATTTGAAATAAACATACGTTGAATATCAATATCAGGAACAAGATAAGAAATCTGAGCATGCAAATGCTTAAATCTACCAATAAATTTAGTTAACTTTTCTTTAGCACTTTGTTTGCAATGCATTAAATCTATCAAAGACACTTGCAGGCCAAAATTGTTTTGAAATTGTTGAATAAAGGCATTAGCAAGTTGTGGAAAGGAATCAATGGAATAACGTGGCAAGGAACAATACCATTGTAAGGCCTTGTCACGAAAGGTTCGAGCAAATAGTTTGGCTAAAATCCTATGGTCATTAGCATAATCACTACAAAGGATTTGGAATGTTTTAACATGATGAACAAGATCTCCTTTTCCATTATAATTCTCAAGATGAGGCATATCAACTTGTTGAGGAACAAGAGTTCGGATAATATCCCTAGACAAAGGATTTCCCATGTCACATGTAGGAATACTAAACTTGTTTTGAGTTAAGGAAGCAAGTTGTTGTTGTAAGGATGATGCGGTTTGAGCCAAACTGATGATGGTGGAATCAGTAGAGGAAATAGGAGGAGTAGCAACATTAGACACACTAGGTAAAGTGTAAGAAGCTGCAGGAATAGAAGACACAACTGGAGGAACACTAGGAACTACAGTTGGAAGTGGAGTGGAATAAGTGAAAGGAACACTATGGTATGAAGGTTGTGATGTAGGAAGGGACATGAGAGGAACACTCATAGGAATAGAGGGAACTATCACAGTCACCAGAGGAGGAGTATAGATAGGAATACTAGGTAAAGGATTAGAAGAAGGTTCAACACTAGTGATAGGAGTAGTGAAACCTAAATCTTGGGCCTCTTAAGTTAAAGGTTGAACATTGGAATGCACAAGATGAGTAATACCACGCAAGAGGTTAACACCTTGATCACTATCACGGAGAACTTTCTTAAGAGCCTCTATAGCTTGAATAGAGTCTTGACCATGGTTTTCTTGAAGAAGCCAATTACCCATTTTATCAAGTTCAGTGGAAAGTTTTTGGACTTGTTCAGGAGGAACCCTTAAAGCATCATCCTCATCATGAGATGAGTGATAAGAGTTCTGCTCCATAGTAGGATTAGAATCATGAAGAATCAAGTTATCATAGGGAATCCTAAGGAAAGGAGAAGATTCAGGCTCAAAGGCACCCATGAGTCTACGACTTCTTCTAACTGGAATGTTATAAGTAGGACTAGTGGTAGTAAAGCTCATAAACCAATATAAAGCAAATGAATTAAACTAAGAACACATAATGCATGAATATGAAATCTAATTAGCATACAAGATCAATCACAAAGGATAAATCTAATACTAACAAGATAAAGGAGAATCTAACACCAAAAAGAAAGAGAGTAAGCTAGTCGGGTTCACCAAAATGAATAGAAGTGATTTGGAATCACCTCTATTTGTGTAAGTGTGTGGGGAAAATGTAAGATTCACTCCTAAATCCAAATTCCCAAAAGAGAGATCCAATTTGATCAACCAAGAGGTTAATACACAATCAAATCAATCTATGAAGATTATGAAAGAAAGAATAAATCCTATACTTCCCTATAGTTGGATTAAGCTTGAAATCTAAAATAATTGAAGTGCAAATACTAACCTTGAATTAGGGAAGATCTGGAAAATGCTAAATTCTGGCTTCTGTATGAACTTTTTGAAGATTCCATCACCTGTTCTGGACTGGAAATGCCGAGGTGAACAAAACCCAGAAATCTTTTCTCCAAATTCACATAGGTCAACTTTGACCTTTTAAAAGGTCAAAGACCACATTATTTATTTGAAGTCTGATTCTGATTCTGTTCACAGATCCTGAAAGATTGTCGAAAAGGGTATCCGAATTCACTCTCAGATCTGAGATTTTGCACCTCTACCTCGCTTATGTTGAAGTCCTTGTAGAGGATTTGAATCCTTAAATCCACAAGTAAGAATGCTTCAATGAATGTAGGATGTCTCCAATCAATGGTATTTTGATCTTCAACACCAATCTTGATTTGATCTTTGCATATGAAAAGGTTTGAATGAATGGAGAAGGATGGATCTTCAAGGGGGCTCCAAGGAGATTGAATCCTTCAATAGCTAACAATGGAACTCCTTGATGGATGAATACTTGAACACTTGAATGCTTGAAGACTTCCTTGAACACCTTGAGAACTTGAGAGCTTGATTGCTTGAGATGAGATGTAAACTTGATATGAAAAATGAGAGAGGAAGGCCTCCTTTTATAGTGATCTAGGGCACACTCCTCTAGATGGGCCACCTTAAAGAATTAAATCCCAATTAGGTCCTCACCTTTAGAAAATATACCTTGATTAAATACCATTAAAGGATTTACCATTTCGGAGCCTGAAACAACCGACTCGGAAGCAGGAAATAACTTTCCCGAAAGCGAAATTAACAGGAAATGAAACTTTGAAATTTTGGCAGGAAGAGGTCAAGGTCGAGGTCAACCCTGACTTGGTTAGGGTCAAGGTCGACCCTGACCTAGTCAGGGTCAAGGTCAACTTTGACCTCAGACCCTAACTTTGTCAGGTTCTACAACAGGAGTTCCAGGGGTGCCAGAAACTTGGAAATTGATGTCAGATCAGGACCCAGTGTCTGGAACAAATAGAAAATCCTCTGAATGATGTGCTGATGGACTAGAAGGTCTCATTTTTGAATCCTACCTAGAAAATAGAGCCATAGAAGAGGAAAAATTAGGAAAGTCCTTAAGACCTTAACCCTAATTTCACCTAGAATGAAGAAATCAAGTGCAGAGAAGAAGTGGAAAGCGAGGAGAAAGAAAAATACATGCAAAGACCCAATCAAAGCACTTAACATGACCCCAAACCACTTACTCAGAGAGATAAACACTCTTAACATCGAAGTGCTTCTATTTTAAGATGATATAGGTTCTTATGCACAACATGGATCAGGAGGAGACATACTTTTGATTACTCCTCAAGGGTCTACAATTCCAAAATCATACAAATTTATATTCCCATGCACAAATCATATATTTGAGTATGAAGCATTGGTCATTGGTATAAAATTGGCATTAGAATGGAAAGTGACAGAGCTAAAAGTCTATGAAGATTCACAACTAGTTATTAATCAAATCAATGATGAATATCAAATGAAAGATGACAAGATGATACCTTACAAAAATATGGTTGAGAATCTCAAGAAATACTTCACTCTCATCAAATTTGAGCAAGTACCAAGAGATAAGAATAGAGCAACAGATGCAATAGATACTTGGGCATCGCTTCTCCAAATACCAGATCAAAGCGCCAGATATGAATTCTTGGTAGAAGAAGTTGAGCAACCCACATTTGACCCTACCCATCCTCATACTATTTTTTTGTTAATAGGACATGAATCACCTTGGTATGGAGACATTTATACCTACTTAAAAGACCAAAACCTACCTATCGACCAAACTAGGAACCAAAAGAAAAGCTTTATCTGACAAGCCGCTCGTTATACCTTAATATCTGACACATTGTATCATAAGAGTCTAGATGGAATGCTTCTGAGATATCTAGAGAAAGAGGAATCAAACATAGCCTTACGATAAATTCACGAGGGGATTTTTGGGTCACATTCAAATGGTTTAACCCTAGCTAAGAAACTTCTTAGGATAGGATATTTTTGGCCTTCAATAGAAAAAGACACTTGCCACTTTGCTAAAACTTGTCGTAAATGTCAATATCATGGGAACTTGATTCATGTATATGCACAAGAGCTTCATCCTATGACAACACCTTGGTCATTTTATCAATGGGGTTTAGACTTAATAGGGATGATTTATCCACCATCTTCAAATGGTCATAAATTCATTATCATGACAATAGAGTACTTTACCAAATGGGTGGAATTTATACCCTTGTCAACTGCTACAGGAAAGGAGATATCCTTGTTCATATTAAACCACATAATATGTAGATATGGTGTACCTCATGCCATCATAACCAACAATGCCAAAAATTTCAAAAACAAGGATTTGAAATAACTATGCATAAAATTCCACATGATACATCACTCATCTTCAATATATTACCCCCAAGGTAATGGACAAGCAGAAGCAACAACTAAGAACATCTTAAAGATATTGAAGAGAACCGTGGATAATTCGAGTAGAGATTGGCATATACAAATAAACCCAACCTTATGGGCTTATAGGACAAGCATTAGAACACCAACAGGAGCTACACCATTCTCCTTAGTCTTTGGAGAAGAGGTAGTTTTACATTTGGAGGTAGAAATTCCATCTTTAAGGATCTCATTACATGGTTTGATCAGTGAAGAAGACTATAGAGTTTTTAGGTTACATGAACTCAAATTTCTAGATGAAAAACAACAACAAGCCTTTGATCACTTGAAAGTATATCAAAACTGAATGTAAAGGACTTATAAAAAGCATATCAAGTCAAGGACATTTCAAATAAGTGACTTAGTTTTGTGAGAAAATCCCAAGAATCAAGCAGAAAGAGAAAAGAAAGGAAAATGGGAAGAAAACTGGTTAGGGACTTTTGTGATCACTTTGTCTTTTGGGACAGGAACCTATAAATTAGCTATTTATGATGGAGAAGAGTTACAAGAACCTATTAATAGCATTCACCTCAAAAGGTTCTACACATGAAGCAGATTAAGAGTATAAAGAAAAAGAGTATCAAAAAATTAGGTGGAAAGCATTCTATTTATTATATATAGTCAAAAGAGATCTTGAAAATACCAAAAACATTGAAAAGCGAAAAAGAGAAAACAAATCAAAAATGCAAAAATGATCAAAAATAGTGAAAATTAAGCATAAAGAAAGCCAAAAACATTCAGAAATGATCCTTAAAAATATATGGTCTTGGTGGAAACCTAGCAAATAGGTGCCTTGATAACATGAAAAGAAAAAAATTGAAAAAAAGAAAAAATACAAAAAAATGAGAAAAGAGAAAAAGTGCCTTGGTGAAAACCTAGAAAATAGGCACCTTGGTAGAAAAAAAGGAAAAAAGCTTTAAAAAAAGAAAAAGAAAGCAAGATTCATTCAATCAGTGAAAATTTGGTAAACATGCACCATTGAAAGTCCAAGTCAATCGCATACCTAGTGGTCATCCTTGTGAATATTACATTCGCCAGCATTTGTAAATATTGCATAATAAAACCCTACAGTTGCATTTGTAAGTACCTAAAGATTTCGGTCATCTAATCTGCAAATTTGTCCTTAGTCCCACAAACTTAATCATATCAAATCGGGGGAAATCTACACTAAAGGAGGAAGGATTCATCAAAAGCAAACTTCAATCAGACACCAAATAAATTCATCAAAGTACAAGTGAAATGCTTAATCAAATCCTAATCCTAATCCAATTTAAACCAAATGCAAAATTTTAATCCAAGATCTTACATGACCCTATCTTTATCAGGATTAAAAGTATGAAATGGATAGAACTATACTTAAAATATGGATTTGAAAAACATTGCAAAATTTTTCTAAATGTTGACTTGATTGATGAAATCATGCCTTTCTAGCAAAATCGATGAAAGTTTTTAAACTAGACAAGCTATGATGAAAGCATGATATTTTATTTATGAATGAATGTATTAAGATCAAAGTTTTAAAGCATGTATTATTTTTCTAAAGATGTGATCATCAAAGAATCATCGAGGACTTGTACATACGATGAAACTAAGATCTTTGTTTGTTTACGCAAAAGGATACCTTGGATATTTTGATGTTCAATATCATAATACCAAAATCCACTTGCAACATAGAATCCAAAAAAATTGGTATTCATACTCTCATGATTGACTTCAATCAGTGAAAGTCATACCATGGGATGGGAAAGCAACAAAAGAGGTGAAAGAAGGATTCATATCATCATGGTTGAACTAGTGATGGTTGTACTGAATTCAGGATTCCAAAAACTACTCAATGATGAATATAAGCTCCAAATTTTTTTAAAAGTGACAGTTAGTTGCATACATCTTAGATTAAATGCATTTAACGTATTTACCTTTCTTAGCCTAAAAACTAAATTGCAAGAGGAAAATAGAAAGGGGGTGTAGTCAAATCAAAAATCAAAGGCACATCAAAAACTATATGTGATCGAATGCGTTGGAAATCCAAAATCAAAAAAATAAGGGTGCATTACATTAGCTCATGAGCATTTGTTAGATCCATGTTATCTTGCATTCATTTAGGACTTTCCACCCTAAAGTACAATTATATTCTTTGCATTAGTTTGCATTCATTTTAATCTAAGTTCATTATGTTTAGCTTGCATCAAACTTACATAAAGTTAATTGCATTAGGTTGCATTCATTTAAAAATCCAATTCAATTAAGTTCTTTGCATTAGGTTGCATTCTTCATTAAAAATTCAAATTCATTAAGTAACATTGCATTAGGTGGCATTCATTTTAAAGATCTGTCTCATTTAGTATGCAATCATTCATATAAATCCATTAAGTGTATTTACGATTTCATTCATTAGTTAATGTTCATTACATCCATTAAGTCATTTCATTCAAATAGACATAAATTCATCGTTAGGTGCATAACATTTAGTTCATTCAAAAACATTTTCACATTGCATCATTCATTTAAATCCATACATTTATTTTCATCCTACATTGTATATCATTGCACTATCATTGCATTACGTTCATTAACATCATTCATATATATAACATATAACATTTAGAATCATTAATTATTAAATATCCATAATCATTAGCCATTACATCATATAGGTCCATCACAATTGCATACCATAAATCCATTACATTTGTATCCATATTATCCAAATAAATATATCCATATACATCATTACATCGCATTATTCATTAAATTATTACAACATCATCCAATGTATTTATATATCATTTGCATCCATAAAACATTCAAATATCATAACATGAATCATTACAAGAATCATATCATAAATTAATAACTCATCCATTCACCTATTATATGTCATACATAAGATAATCATTTAAGCATAAATAGAACATGTGCATCCATATCATAAACTGCATTCTGAAAAACATAAAACAAAGCATATAGGAGATAGAATCATATAGATCTGCATATCATAGTAAAACACCTGTAAATGAGGTCCAACACATAATGACATCATAGAAATTAAATCTATCAACTAAGTATCAAAGTCTATGGTATCATGATCATAAATCAACTGAGTATCAAAGTCTATGATATCATCATGAAACATCAGGAAATCAAAGTCCATCAAAGTATCAACAAGTATCAATGCATAAACATATAAAGTACATAAACTAATCAGAAGATATAATAGAGTCCAATGTCTCAGTATAAAAAATGAGATCATCATGTACAATGAATAAAAGAATGTATATCAGATCAGTATCAATCAACTAGCTGAGCCACCAACACCGTCAGCACCATCATGACTAGGACCAATATCAGGAGGTCTACTCAAAATAGCCTATAGCCCATGCTGACTCATAGTGGCCATAAAAGTCTACATCATACTACTAAGTTGGCTAACCTCCTGTCTAATCTGAGACACATCTGACTGTAAGGCTCGAACATTTGATGCAGCCGCCAGAGCCTCTGAACTGGGAGCCTAGGCAGGAGGAGTCTATGGTGGAGCCATAGAAGAAGATGGAATAGATAAAGATGGAATGAATGAAGAAGAAGATGGAAGAACTAAAGAAGATGACATCACAGAAGAAGCAGGAGCCTGTACTAGAGGAGCCTGTGGGATAACCTATGGAGGAGCTTGTGGAAGAGGAACCTGTGTCAGTCTACCCTGTGCCTGATCTAAAAAAAATTGTGTGTCCTACACATCAATATCAGCAGCTACCTGAGCATTCACCTGTCTCTGACGTCGGACCCTATGAAGGCCCTATCTGGTTGCAGGATCCACAGTAACCCAATGCAAAACCCTATCCACACCTCGACCCCTAGCAGGACCACCCCTCATCTAAACACCACCACCACCCCTAGGAGGAATGGGAGCAGCAACAATAACTAGTATCAAAACTCTACCTGCTCTAGTTTCCCGATGACCCAGTCATCCCCAATGAGCCCGTCTCCTACCACCCCTACCTCCATCTTCATCCCCACCATCATCATCTGACTCCTCCTCGATCCCAAGTATCTGCTCTATTGGATCAATGAACCTCAGAAAAGGGTTCTGAGTGAACCAATCTGCATACTCATCGGTCATGCCAGCATCAATCAAATGATCCCTCATGCCCCATGGTAGGTGACCAAGCTGCTCTATCTCCTAGCACATTGTCCTATAATCAACTTGTGGCCCCCATAGTGATCGCTCATCCTGAACATGAGCATACATAGCTACACCCTGTGACATGCCCTGTGTACGCCCATATTGTCATAGCACTCATCAGAAACAAAATCTCTCAATAATGTGTGGAGTCTTCCCTATCATCCATTGTGGGCAGCACATAAAAGGAAGCTCTGAAGCATCCTCAGGCCACACCTTACATCCAATGTATGGTCACCAAATGACCTAATCCATGGCATCTATCATACGATGCCAGTAATCTAACTTTCCCTTATGGGCCTGCACCACCATGCCCTCATACATCCAGGAAAATGGCCACCCTGGATCATGATGATGAACTACAACTAGCCTAGTCACTGGGATATGCTCCCATGTCCATAACTACAGCAAGATGACTCTGGCAGATAGAGTCATGGAATATCGATAAACAACTGAATGTAGCTCATGCTATAGCTGTGCTAAAACATAAGAACCCCAATCAAACTTTCAGGTCTAAGCCATCAAATCCTCCAAGATGTGTCCCCAATCAACTGCAAATCCATGCCCTCGATGATCAAGGAGAAGAAAGCCGCCAATCAGAGCACCCAAAACAACTGGGAACGAAGGAAACTGATCCCACTAAATGTGGTCATCACCAATCATCGGGTCCTAGAACACCCACTGACAAGTTGTATCATTTTAAACCTAATAATAGTACACCAACTCTCCATGTGTAGAGATGCGCAGGATGTGGTACACATCCTCAGGAGTGATGGTCATCTCTCCCAGAGGCAAGTGAAAGGTATTATGGTTAGAGTGCCACCTCTCTGTCATAGCTATAATCAATCATCAATTCACTCATAATCGAGGTAGGACAAGCAAGAATGAAAGACTACATTTGCTATATGTCGTTGATCTAGAGCGCTCAAATCATCTATCATGTTGAATTGTAAAGGATATAAACCTTGAACGGCCAGTGACTTAAGCACAACCTAAAAAAAGCAAGTTAAATCACATCATTTTTGAAATCAGATATCTTTTGAATCATCCTAACTCAATCAAACATTTAAAAAATATCAAACCACAATCAATTTTCCTGATTCTATTTAGATAAGATAGAAAATTTATCATCACCCATCATCTAAATCTAGATCGACAATCAAAAATTCAAACTAAATTAATTCAAACTGACATCCTATGACTTGCTACCAAATCAAGTTTATTACCTAAGCCAATCAACAACAATGAACAATTCGAAAAACTGACTAAGTCATTTGCATTTTTTCCTAACAGGGTAAAAGCACTATTTTAATGATTAAAAGCACTAAAAGCCAAAAGTGCAACTCAAAATATTAAAAGTGCTAGTAAAATTGGTGAAAGCAATGTTCTAAGGTGAAAGCGCTAAAAGGTTTTAAAAGCGCTAAAAGAAATATTGAACCCGCTAATCAAAACATCAAAAGTGCAATTAAATTTAAAAGCGCTAGAGAAAATGGTGCATGCGAAAAAAGCCCTAAATTGAATGTGTATACGCGATATTTCAAATCGTGGAAGCACTATTTGAAACCGCAGAAGCACAAAAAGAATTGTATAAGCACTAGAGAAAATATTAAAAGTATTGTTTAAATTAAAAAATGGAAAAAAAAGAGGGTTTTCAAATGAAAAAATCATTTTTTTTAAATTAAATAAATTAAATTGAAAAGATGAGTTGTTGAGGTACATCTCAAAGGTCCATAAGTCAGTGGCCGCAGGTATCGGTGCCCACGCTCAAATCTATGCTCTTGAATTGGGATAACCATCACAATTAGCTCAGAGAAGTCAGAGAGAAAAGTCAAATAGCAAAGTGAAAATGAATAGTAAAATTGACTTTTAACCCCTATATATAGGCCATTTTGACCTAAAAAGGGCATCTTTGACCAAAAAATGACCAGGGACACAAATTTTTCACCAAATCTGCCAAATCAGGGGCATTAGTCAACAAACGAACGCAAAATCATTATTGAGAATGAAATCAAAATTCATTATAAATTGACCTAATTAACACAAAATGACCTAAACCGTCAACTTTTTCAAGCAACGATCAAATTTCATTTCATTTCCGAGGGGGCATACACTCCGATAATCTGAAACAATAGTAGTATCATCGAGTCAAGGGCACGACCATCAAATCAAAGTGTAATCTTTTATCAGAAAAAATTATGCTTATCAATCGAAAGGGGCATTAAACATCGAATCAAATCGAATCAGGTACCATATCAGCAAACTATCATCAAATTAACCATCAGGACATCAAATTAAATCAAAATTCATCAGAATCTGCATCTTATACTAAACATCGCAATCGACCATCAATGGAATCAAGACCTCATATCAATCGAATCAAGGCATTCTTTGAATCGACACACTTCGCATGTCAACTCAAAGAGGGGCATTTGTAATCACCGAAATTGGACAAGATCATTTAAGTTAGAAATCAAGGCAAAAATCAATACAATTAAATGCAATTAAATCAAAATAAATCAAATCAAAGATAAATTGCAATTAAACCTTAATCCAAATTTAATTGAAAATCAAAAGTCATTAAATCAATTTAAACCTAATAAAACATGATTAATCAATAAATTATACAATTAATCTAATTAATTGTATAGTTCAAATTAAATCAAATCAACCCATTTAAGGGGTACACATGGCTAAACAAATTAAATAAATTTAATTCATTCATTCATATTTTCTCTCAACCACCAAATGGGAGGAAAATCTATCAACCAATAGGAATTGAGGACCAAGCTCACATGGATCAAGCCTAAATTGAATCTCAATCACTCACTTGGAGAATGCATCTTGTCCACTCATTTTGTCCTCTTGTTCCAAGCTTTGAGGACACAATATTTAAATGGTCTCCAAAGGTGGAACCATGCACTCAACTCTCACCTAACCTTGATCAACTCAACTACACCCCCTACCCTTGCCAAAATCTATAAAAGTAAGGCATAAATCACTCATTTATCATCCACAAATATGAGAATAGCATGAAACCTCTTGCAATTTAGAGCTAGAAAGGCAATTTAGAGCTAATTAGTTGTATTTTCATTTGGAATTGAACTTTTAGCATTGTTTATCATTCATTCTCATTTTAGGACTGTCACTAATGGAATCTTGTGGAGAGCTTTGCATTAGCATCCCTAAATAGAGATCCATAGAGCGCTTAATTGTCAATTCTTTACTTAATTATATTTCTATTCGTGGTAATTTAGTTGTTATTTTGAATTATTAATGATACTAACCCTATGAAGATACTTTTTCTAGTACACAAGTATAAGTGGAAAGAGTGTCAGAATATAAGATGGGAAAGCATCATATTTATTTTGTATAGCAAAAAGTGAACCTAAATAAATCCAAAAAACACTCATAAATTGATCCTAAGAAAATAAGAAAAAAAATAGAAAAAGCAAGAAATCCAAAAGTAACAAAAAGAGTACCTGAAGAAATAAAAAATAATGGAAAATTGAGCATGAAGAAAGTAAAAACATTCAAATATAGATCTTGAAAAAATTGTTAGCTTGGTGAAAACCTATAAAATAGGCACCTTGATAATACAAAAAAAAATGAAAAAGAGAAAAATACAAAATAAATTGAAAAAGAGAAAAGTGCCTTGGTGAAAACCTAGCAAATAGGTGCCTTGGTAGCAAAAAAAGTATATAAAAGAGAAAAAAAAAGAAATAAATTCAATTGGTGAAAACCTGGTTAAAAAGCATCATTGAAAGTCAAGTCAAGTCTCATTCTAGCATCTGAATTTCCTTGTCATCCTTGTATATATTAGATTCACCAACATTTGTACATATTGCATAATATATCACAGAGTTGCATTTTTAAATATCCAAGGCTTTCGTCATAATTTGGAAAATTGTCTAAGTCCAACATCATAATGGAATCAAACTAGGGGCATCAAACATACACCAATTGACACAAATCAATGCATCTAAACACAAGCGTGACACTTAGACTTTTGATCCTAATCCAAATTTTGATCTAACAATGATTGACTTTGATCCTCAATTTCACATGACCTTATCTTTATCAAGATTAAAACTAACAAACAAATATTGAAATGGATGAAGTTATACTTGAAATATGGATTTGAAAAACAAGAGAATTTTTTTTTAAAGTGTTACTTGATTGGTGAAATCATGTCTTTTTAGCAAATGGATGAAGTCTTAGACTAGAAGAGCGATGATAAAAGTGTGATATTTTTGTATTTATTCATGACTATCTTAAGATCGAAGCTTCAAAATATCTAATATATGTCTAATGACATGATCATCAAAGAATCATCGAGGACATGTACATATGGAAAAACTAAAATCTTTGTTTGTTTACGCAACAAGATACCTTAGCCATTTTGATCTTCCATATCTTAATGCCAAAATCCACTTACAACATTGAATCTGACGAAAGTGGTATTCAAACTATCATGGTTGAAAATGTAACCAGTTGAAGTTGTACTAGCTTCAGGCATGCAATTTAGAAGGAAAGAGGTATTCATATCATCAAGGTTGAACCAGTGAGGATTGTACCAATTTCAGTTTCAAAAAGCTCAGTGATGAAAATAACATCCTTTTCTTGAATAGAGATAGTTAGTTGTATCCATTTTAGATTAATTGCATGATAGTTTGCATATGGATCATTTTTCAAAATATGTAAAGAAAGTTAAAGGGGATAGATTTAAGTACAAAATCAAAAGGGTTCACCATTATTTTACTCGATCAAATATCTTGGACGAAAAAATCAAATTGCATTAGGTTCACTGCATTCATTAATCATTAAATTTCATTCATTACAATAAATTACATTTAAGTTATATTAAGCTCATTATCCATTATTAATTAAGGTTATTTGCAAGGCCCATTTATAGTTAGAGTGCATTTAAGTTAGATGGCATTCATTATCCATTATTCATTAAATAAAATTGCATTATCCATTAATCATTAAGTTACAATTAAATTGCATTAATCATTAGATTGATTATCCATTAGGTTCATTAATCATTAAAATCATTATCCATTAAGCATTAAGTTTCATTAGAATTATTATTCATTAAGTCATAATTAAACATCCATTGCATTGCATATCCATTTAAAGGTTCATTTAGGGTGCATAACATAATTTCATTAATCATTATACATTAAATCATTAAACATTAAAAGTAGTAAGATAAAAGAATGTCATTCATTTTGCATCTATCTAAGCTATGTCATATACAAGGCATCCATCCAAAAACAAGTAAAGTAAATGCCTCCATAACATTTTGCATCAAAAAAGCATAAAAAGAAACATATAGATAGAATCATATAGAATTGTATATCATCAGAAAATCAAAGTCCAACATATAATGACATCATAAGTAAATAGAGTCCATCAAATGTCTATCAAAGTGCATAAAGTACATCAATACAATGTACTAATAAAAAATTATATATATGATACATTGAGGTGTAGTAAATCAAGGCTCAACTAGAACCACCAACACCTTCTCCTATATTTGTGCCACTTGTACCTATACTAGGATCATCTGTATATGTACCAACACCTCTGCTAGAACTAGGCCGTGTTCCATGTTGATCCATAGAGGCCATGAAGGTCTAGATCATCACACTAAACTAAGTCATTTGACTCCTCATCTCTATCATACCTCCCTATAGAGATCTCACATCCTGAATTAATGTATCTGGTGCTTGTGAAACTTGTTCTACCTATACTGGTGGAACTAGGGAAACTAGAGCAACCTGTGGAATGGGTACATTTCTAAATACTCATTATCTATGTTGACCCCAACCTACAACCCTCACCTGATGGAGAGATCTCATTGATCCACCCCTCATCCTCAATTGTCCTCTCATCATCTACACATTGTCACCCCACATCCTCACACCACCTCTGACTAGTACCAAGGAAACAACATGTACGACAATCCACCCACCTCACCTAGCCCTCACATCCCTCCCAGCTCTCCTCCCTCATCTCCCACCTCTCCCTCCTCCATCATCATCATCAACCTCAGATCTAACATCAATGTTGGGAATAGGCTCTGTAAGATCGTTAAAATGAGGAAAAGGGTTCTGAATGAATCACTGAGCATAATCATCTGTCATACTAGCGTCAACAATATGATCTCTCATATCCCAAGACAAATGTGGTAAACCTAGGAGCTCACCTCACACTACTTGGTAGTCAACCTGAGGACCCCACAAGTATCTCTCAACCTGTACTCAGGCATATAAAGCCAAACCTTGAGGCATACCCTGTATTCGGTCAAAATGACAGAGTACCCTGTAAAAGAAGAAGCACTTTATAACCAATAGAGTACGACCAATCATCCATCAATGCATATGATGAGTCTAATTATTGACTCAATTTTGTTATCATCTTTATGTTTTGCTGATACTTTGACAAACATTTCCAAGACATTTTATTACTTATACTTATGTGAACCTATGCCAAGTATAGCTAAAACCATAAAATCTATGGGTAGCCTGAATGATATGTTTTGCTGACTATTATAAATATCATGCAGTACTTCATATAATTATTTCAAGATGTGTTCTAACATTTAAGTAGGAGTTGAAATGTTGACTTGCATATGTGTACTGAATGTACTAACCTTTCAGGTAAACACAGAGTGGTATGAAGAGTGGCGCATCTGCATTGAAGAAGGGAGTTAGAAGACCAACCATGGCGAGAGAATTCATCACACTTCTAATGGAGGTGTCGAGCATTGAAGGAGTTGTTGTTCCAAAAAATATAGGGAATTAGTCTTGCTACATTTCCTCTGAACTTTTATTCTGTTGACAGCAGTAATTGTATCATGTTGTGGTTGTTTTATCTCCTCCATATGTGGTGAGATTTAATGAGACTTTTCTATTATATTTTCAATAAGCGTCAATCCTTGATATAAAGGGATTTTGACTACTTTAGTAGGAAATAAAGAAAGATAGAATTATGTACTCAGTATAGTGAAAGTTGCTTTGTTTTCTGTTCTTCATGAGTTATTCAGTTGTGATGTAACCAGTTAAGAAGAATTTAATGGAAGAGTGATTTTGGATTATTTCTTGTGTTGAGCAGTTAGCAGAAGCCAACCAAGGGGGCCCACTTGGGAGGTGGATTAGATTAAGTAAGAATAGATTTGTTTTCTGTACTTTTTCTATTTTCAAATAGAGCTACTATTTACTCTTGCAGCACTGCCACTGTAGTTGTTTCTACAGTATTTTCAGAATGGGTATAGTGAATGTTTTGAGTGTTAGATAGGCTTAGATTCATTTCATATGTTTTCTGCAGTAATTCCATTCAATAGTCAAGTGTGTTTACTTTCCTATAGCAATAGCATAGATTCCTTTCATGCATTTTATCTTCCTCCAGCATAAGTGTTTTGACTCCTAAAGGAACTTAGTGAACAAACTGTGTTGTCCCATTTCAAGTCTACGTCCCTAGGTTGACAATCTAAATGCATTTCATGCTGGGAATAGGTAATTCGTAGCATAGATATATTATCCTTGAGAGAGAGACAATGGCATGATTATCTCTACCTATTGTGAGACTATTCATTTTTGGCACCGTTGTCGGGGATGGTGTCAAACTAGGAGCCTTAATGAGTCATTTTTTCAGATTAGTTTCCTATTTTTAGTTAATACCAAGAAGTTGTGAGCTTGCATGCATCGAAGAAGGTGAGATGCTCATGGAAGATTTCTCCCAAAAGAACCTGTTAAACTAAAAGAAGAGTTTGAGGAGCTTGAATTACCATTTCTCGATGCCAGTCCTAAGTTTGTTGCATCATCTTCAACAGAAGAAGAAGAAACCCAAGAAACATTTGACCTCTATCCTTTTGCAGAGATATTAGCTAGTTTCCATAATAATCCCAATCCAGGACCACCTATTGCTCAAAAGCCCCTAGTCAATAATAATTTCTAGTCATAATTTCAATATCCAACACCTCCAGTAATGGCAGCTCCTACATTTCCATTTCCAATTCCAAGTCTAATTAACAACCCTAACCTCAAGAACATACCTACTTCAGCACTTCCAAAGTTCTATGGCCTTGTTATGGAGGATCCTGACACCTTTTTGTTTGACTTTGACATACTGTATTGAAGCTTTGACTATAATACTAATAGCCATAAGCTAAAGCTATTTCTAGCAACTCTAAAAGAGTCAGCCCTCAAATGGTTCATGGGCTTAGGAGTGAATGCAATAGCTAATTGGGATGGGATGAGAGAATTGTTCCTAAGGAAGTATAAGGAATACTGCAAGGGAAGTGATTCAAATGGAGATGACATCTTTCGTATGTCACAAAGGGAAGATGAGACATTACAGGACTACACATCACGCTTCTTATTTAGCCTATAGAAGAACCTGCAACATGCATTGCAGGAGAATTCATAGAAGCTGATTTTTCTGAGAGGCGTGAATGAAAATTGTCTTGAAGCTTTGGACCTCATGGCTGGAGGTGATATATCTCAGTCCTCCTGGGATGACCTTCAGAAGATTTGTATGAATTATTCTAGAGCAGCAGTCAAGAAAGGAAGGGGATTTCGTTCAACGCTGAATAAAGGAAGTGGCTCTAGTATTTCAAAGATGGAGATTTCAAACATGTTATCAGACTTCAGGCAAGACATCATCAATGATTTTGCTACACACCTGGACACTATGACTGCTAAGAAGAAACATGTAGATGCAAAGGCGCATCTACCTGAATACTGCCCTCATTACCGCAAGCAAAAGAGGGATTGTTAGTGCAAATTGGTCACAAACCTAGAGAACCAGCATCTTCCAACTAAGTACTTAAAGATAGAAGGAGAGGACGACCAAGTATTATTTGTTGCTCAACACCGGCCATGGGCCATGAGACAAGGTATGCCTCAAGACCCATTACAAACTTCAAGTCTATATAACTGTCAATGGAAAAACTAGAATGTTCAAAGTCCTCCACAGTATAATCAACCCACTTGGAATAATGCTTGGCCAAATAATCAACAGAATCAATGGTATCCTCCACAACAACCCCAATGGTCACAATTTCCAAACCAATGGCAACAACCACAAGGAAATTGGCAACCCACTAACCAGTGGAGAGGACCTCAACAATGGCCTAACCCAAATCCTGGATAGCCACCTCTACCACCTCCAACAAATATGTCTGCAATAATGCCACCACCTCCAAATGCAGGTCCACAAAAGTAGACACAATTACCTACTCAACCTCAACCAAATCCAAATAGTCAACAGCTACAATAGAAAATATATGCTACTGATGCTCAGTAGTACCCTACCTATGCACTTGATATAGTTGATATACACCTAAGATCAGGTACTACCTTACCAGCACCTAAACCACCCTTTATCATAGAAGTGCCAAATCTTTCTGCAGTAGCAGAACTGATTCCAGAGAATGATTTGCCAAATACTATTGCATCAGAAAATGTTTCCAACTCAGCTAATGTTCAAACACCAGTTCAACCACCATTTCCCTAAAGGCTCAGCATGGAGAAACCCATACCAAAAGAAGAAGAGTAGCCATTTGATATCATTGACCAGCTTAAGAACATGCATGTCCAAATTCCCCTATTTCAAGCAATAAAAGATGTTCATGTCTATGGAAAGGAAATTAAAGAAGCTTGTCTTAAAAAGCTTGGGAGAAAGAAAAAGGATCCTACAACAGTTCATGTTATAGGAAAACTACCTGATATTATGCTAGGGAAATTGGTAATACCAAAATATTCAAATCCAAGGAGTCCAGTGGTGAATATAATCATTAATGGTCAGTCTATCAAAAATGCATTAATAGACTTAGGTGCAGCCATTAATGTAATGACAAAGGATACTATGAATAAATTGAGCATTGAAGGGTTGAGAGCTACTCCAACAGTATTACAATTAGCAAATAGCTCTACTGTTACTCCTGATGGAATGATAGAAGATATAATAGTTGCCTTAGATTCTTGGGAGTACCCTGCTGATTTCATTATCCTTTCACCAAAGGTCAACCTTGCTAGTTACCCTATTATTCTAGGACGTCCATGGTCAGCAATAGCTGATGCAAATATAAGTTTTAGATTAGGGAACATGACAATTTCAGATGGGCAAGCCACTAAGAAACTAGCATTGTATCCTCCAGCTCAACCACAACCAGATTTGAGTACACCTATATGGCCAAACTTAGGAGATGAGGAAGAAGAACCAAATTTTGTGGTCTAGCTCATGATGTTACATAGGAAATCCTTTCTCAAGCTGCAAGAGGATGATGAAGTCATGAGGAGCATTCTTAATAATGACTATGTGGTAATCAAAGATGTATCTGAGAGTTCTGTGTTAGAGTTAAGTACATATGAAGATAATTTTGAGGATTGTGTCTTACCTTCAGAGCCTAATACTCTCCACCAATTGCTACCTAGTGAAGTAAACACAAGTCCTATCCCTAAAGTATCCATGCTTGAACTTACAACTACTATAGAGAATTCTAAAGGTCATCATCTCCATGTGAATAATAAGTTGCCTTCACAACAACTGGAGAAACTAACCAAATTGCTACAAACACATGAGAAAGCCTTTGCATGGGATTATGAGGAAATGAAGGGATTAAGCCCTACATTATGTACTCACAGAATATATATGAATGAAGGAAGCCTACCCCTTTGTCAACCTCAAAGGAGGATTAACCCAGCATTAAGGGAGATAGTCAAAACTGAATTACAAAAGCTATTAGATGTTGGCTTTATATATCCTATATCTGACAGTAAGTGGGTATCACCTTTGGTTATAGTACCCAAAAAGGGAGGCAAATGGAGGATTTGTATGGATTACATGGAGTTAAACAAAGCTACCAAGAAAGATCACTTTCCATTACCATTCATTGACCAAGTCCTTGATACTTTGGCCGGTAAGAAGTACTTTTCCTTTCTTGATGGATATAGTGGATATAATCAGATAACTATTGCTCCAGAGGACCAGGAGAAGAATGCATTCACATGTCCATGGGGGACATATGCATATTTAGTTCTACCTTTTGGATTGTGTAATGCTCCAGCAACATTTCAAAGAGATGTGGTTAGTATTTTTGTTGACATATCACATGACTGTATGGAGATATATATGGATGACTTCACATCTTTTGGAGTAACATTTGATGAGGCTTTGAAGAATCTTGAAAAGGTACTAATCAGGTGTAAAAAACATAACCTATCCCTTAATAATGAGAAATTCTTTATGATGATGCAGGAAGGAGTGGTACTTGGGCATTTCATTTCAGTAGCAGGAATTCAAGTGGACCTAGCTAAAGTAGAGGTAATACTTACACTACCTACCCCTACTAAACAAAAAGATGTAAGATCTTTTCTAGGACATGTTGGATACTATAGACGCTTTATTTAAAATTTTAGTTAAATTGCTAGTCCTCTGTATATGATGCTTCCCAAAGAAGTTGAATTTAAGTGGACACAAGCATGTGATGAGTCCTTCCTGCAGCTAAAGAAACTCCTAACCACTGCACTAGTCCTAAAAGGACCTGATTGGTCTATTCCATTCCACATTCATACAGATGCATCTAATTATGCCATAGGTATTGTGCTGGGACAAAAGCCTACTAACCTTGAGAATGCAATTTACTATATCAATAAAAGCCTCCATGGCCCTAGATTGAACTACACAGTTACTGAAAAGGAACTCCTAGCTATAGTTTATGCATTGAGCAAATTCTGACACTATGTCATAGGCTATCCTATTTTTGTTCACACTGATCACTCTGCAATAAAATATCTGATGAACAAACCTACTATAATAGGAAGATTGGCAAGATGGCTCTTAATATTGCAAGAATTTGACATAACAATTGTTGATAAGCCAGGGAAGCCCAATGTAGTTGCTGACTACTTGTCTAGACTACAAAATTCTAATGATGACACTACTCAAGTTGAAGATACATTTCCATATGAACACCTATTCCATATAACAATCAAAATCCCATGATATGTAGACATAGCCAATTATCTAGCAACAAATAAGATGCCCCCACATTTTTCTCAGAAAGACAAGAAAAAGCTTGCAGAGAAAATTTTTCAGTTTTCATGAATAGATAACAATCTATTTTACACTGGTCCTGATCAGATTATGAGAAGATGTGTGAGAGAAGATGAAGTATATGATATACTCCACGCTTGTCACGATGAACCTTATGGAGGTCATTTTGCAGCAAAGTGAACATCTCTGAAAATCTTAACAACAGGATATTATTGGCCTCAATTACACAAAGATGCAGCTAGTTATACAAAAAAATGTGATAAATTTCAAAGGATGGGTTGTCCAACAAAATTAGATGAGATGCCACTCAATCCATAGATAGTAATAACACCTTTTGACAAGTGGGGTATGGACTTCATTGATCCACCATCAAATGTAAAATCCTACATCTTGGTTTGTACAGACTACCTGACAAAGTGGGTAGAAGTGAAAGCTATGCGGAATGCAAGGGATGAAAAAGTAGCTAAATTTCTGTATGAAGAAATATTTACCAGATATGGAGTACCCAGAGAGCTTGTCATAGACCAAGGAGCATAGTTCACATTGAACCTGATCATAGAGCTAATGAAGGAGTATAGCATAAGGCATCAGAAGTCTAGTCCTTATCATTCGCAAGCCAACGGACAAGCAGAGGTGACAAACAGAGAAATAGAGGCCATATTAACAAAGACAATACAGTTGCATCACAAAGATTGGAGAAGCTGATTACCAGAAGTAGTCTGGGCTTACCGTACCACATGAAAGACAAAAACAAGGTTCACAGCATTTGAATTGATGTATGGAAAAGCAACAATGTTGCCCATAGAATTTGAACATAAAACATTGCGCACAGCACTTGAGCTAAACATCAATCTTCCTACAGTACAAGTAGAACATCTCCTCCATCTTAACTCCTCAGATGAAATGCACAAGTCAGCATTAGAGAGAAGAGAACTAATCCAAAACCAAAGGAAAAGATGGCATGATTCACATATCAAGAATAAGCAATTTCAAGTAGGAGATTGGGGTTTATTATATGATTCCAGATACAAGGAGAACCCAGGAAAGATGCAAACTAGATGGCTCGAACCCTATTAAATTCAACATGTATTTGATAATGGAGTAGTTCAGCTCACCACGCTTGATCCAGTACAATTAGAACTGCTAGTCAATGGACACCACTTGCACCAGTATCACAAGCCTCAAACCAAAGATGAATTCTTACAACAATTCAACATGCCCAGTTTAACAGACCCTCAAGAAATAGTTCTTGCAGAAGAAGGTGAAAGCCTTCCTCCTACAGCCTCACCATGACATGCTTTCTTTAAGCATTCATAATAAAACTTCATTTAATGAGGTATATTCATTCATTCATTTTTCTATATTCTTCTCATCAACTCATCTCATTTCTATATCTACCACCCACCCAAATTCCATGTCACCCACAATTTCTCTTTTCAAATGCTTTCAATAAAATGTCACATCAGCAATCTTATGCGGCCACCAGAATCAACACTCTCATCAATTCACATTCGTGTACAATAATTCATAGCCAGGTATGACTTTCTAACTCCTTACTTGTTTTTAGCGCACAGGTTTAACTAATTATATCTAGTACTGCATTAAATGTATAATATACGCCTTAAGCCAGTTTCCCAACCTCGTGC
The DNA here is from genome assembly GCA_027943335.1 of Chamaecyparis obtusa. Classification (NCBI taxonomy): domain Eukaryota; kingdom Viridiplantae; phylum Streptophyta; class Pinopsida; order Cupressales; family Cupressaceae; genus Chamaecyparis; species Chamaecyparis obtusa. The sequence continues at coordinate 296,011 of BSBK01011028.1, forward strand.
TAAATTTAACAAGTGAGGACACTTGTTCAACTTTCATAGGGGGTAGGGGAAGTGTACTAACTTCCAAGTGTCATTCCTAAACTATCCTCATCATACCCCTGTCACATCAGTGTTGTACTTAGGTTGCATTTCATTAATTTTTAAATCCTTCACACATTTCCCCGTACTTTCAAATTCTGATTTCCTGAACTTGACATGACTTCAAAAGGATCATAATTAATTTGTGAGGTAACTCACACTTAAGGTATTGATGTCTTCTAAAATCAATGTCATTATTATAGTTCGTGTCAAGTGAAATAAAGTTAATGCAAGCGAAAATATTGGCATTTTTCAAGAATCGCAATTGCATTTCAAAAGAGGGAATTTGCAAAGAAACTGAAAGCTTAGCAGTGGGTTGGAGAGATGAGAAGTTAGAAATTGGACACTGTTACGATGGATGGACATTTACAAAGACATGAACCAGTCGTTCATGGTATTTTTCTGGTAGATGTTGAGGTAGTCCGCAGGTTCAATGCATGCGGCTGGCTTGGTTGTTTTCTATAGCTGACAGAGTTTAATGAGGAGATTGCTGCAGAATTCATGGGTACATTTGAAGAAGGGCAAGCAACAGTATGGGGATTGACAGTTGTGGCCACTAAAGAGAGAATTGTGGAAGTTATAGGATTACCAGTTGTGGGCGAACATTATCCAAACGAGCATGACACTAGGTCATGTCGTGCTCAATTTTCCAGGCCGGGTGATCCTTCGCTTGAAATTACTAAGTAGGGGTACAACAGATTGTCCCTTCCTCAGCCATTTCCAGAACTGGCTACACACATCATCTAGTATTTAACTTATGAGGGGAGATTTTTAAATCTACATGCTCACCATTTTAAGCTGCTTAGTTGTATCAAACATAATCTTCAAGTTAATATTCCCAATTTTCTTTATAACATGCTAAGTATCAGTGCTGAGGAAACTCAAAGGGGCAATGCAAACTCTATTAGTCACCATGCCCTAATCCAGCTTTTAGTAGAAAAATCTCTTAGGGATGTTTCCCCAATGTCATGGGTAGAATTTGTCCAAACTAAAACTTTGCAACCTCAAGTAAATCCTGTGGCCCAACCTCTAGATGATGTAGTAGAATCTTTCGACCCTGTTGAAGAAGCAATTGTGAAAGAAAAAGAATCAAAATTACCACCAGAAAGCCAACCCCTGTAACCTACTCCAAAGAGTAGTGTACCCACTTCTTCCTCAAAAAAAGGAAAGCAGAAAGTTAGGAAAGAAATCCCTAACTTAGAAGGAGAAATTTCAAACCCTGCAATTCAAATTAATAAAAGGAAATGGTCAAGTCCTGCAGTAACTACTCCTATAGCATCTATTCCTGTAGCACATAAAGCAAACAGGTCTCGCCAACCTAAAACTACAGTGGTTGAAGAGGCAGCTACGTGTAGAAGCCCTCGAATGAGAGGACAAGTGACCCCACCTTCTCCTCAAAAACCAAATGTTCCATCACCAACACCAGCTAAAGATCCCTTTGTTAACTTTATTCCTGATGACTCTCCTTCCCAAGTAGAATCCCAACATATGGAGGAAACTCCTAATGAGCAAGAACCCAATAGTAGCATGCCTCAGAATGATCAAGGAGTGCTTGAGCCGAACCCTAAAGTAATACAAGAAAACATTCCTGAGAATGTTCAATCTACTTCTCAGCATCCTGTGTATTCTAATGTGTCCATAATACCTTACCAATCATCATGGTTCACTGATTTCTTCCAAAAAACTATTAAGGAGAAGAAAAAGAAAGCCCAAATGCAAGAGTTCCCTCCATCAACAATTTAGTCTGTCCTCTTTCATCTGTATAATCATTTTACCTTTCAGAAAACATGGTGGAAGCAGGAAAGGAGTCAAATGCAAAGGGAGATATTTGAGAAGGATGAGGAGATTGAATCTCTCAAAGAGCAGTTAAAGAAATAGAAAGAGCAAATGAATAGGGCCTTGAAACTAGCTGACCAAGTGATAGCCTGTAGACCACCACCTAAAATATATGTTGTTTGCTTAAAGGAGCAATTTCTTTTGTTCCAACTTATGATGACAATGAAGGACATTGATTGTGAGCTCAAAACAGCCTAGGAGTTCTATGGTTTGTATCAGACTTTTCCAACATGGCAACAAAATCTATTATGTGAGCTTTATTTACACAATTTTGTTATCCCACATGAGACGGAGTGGAATCCTCTGCTCTATATAGGGGATATTCACCTAAGGGCCTTAATGTCATGGATGCATAATGAGACAAATTATGACAAGAAACTGAACACCTACAGGGAACTAGAGAAATTTGAGCCTCTGCCATTAAGGGCTGAGTCACATAAATTGGATGTTCTTCTGAGGGATTGGCTCAATTTGACATATGGGAGACCAAAGCCAAAAATTAGGGAGAAAGTGTTTGCATTGAGGGATAAATTTTACAAAGACTATCAGACACTACCCAATTTTATAGTCCAAAGAGCTCTTTCAGGGGTCACAAGTAGGTGGAACAAGTTGCTAGAAGCTTTCAGAAAAGCAAAGCCACATAGCCCCATTAATTATGAAGTAGCTGTTAGCAGAGTGGCTAATTACATGAAGTTGGGATGACAGCCCAGAAGGGAGTTATGGATGCCCTTATCATTCCAGCCACCTACACTCTTTTGGCCATTATATGACATCAGTACCTCTAGGTTGGATCCGCTGCTTGAGGAACATCAAGGAAATCACTTGGAGCATACAAGGGGGTTCTACTACACTTTCAGAAGCGAAAAGAAGGGAAAGACCACTGTTGGAGATTTCAGGGCAATTGCAAGGAAATACAATGCTTGAGGACAAGCATTTTGTTAGTAGGGGGTAGATGATGAGTCTAATTATTGACTCAATTTTGTTATGATCTTTATCCTTTGTTGATACTCTAACAAAAATTTCCAAGACATTTTATTACTTATACTTATGTGAACCTATGCCAAGTATAGCTAAAACCATAAATCTATGGGTAGCCTGAATGATATGTTTTGCTGACTATTATAAATATCATGCAGTACTTCATGTAATTATTTCAAGCTATGTTCTAACATTTAAGTAGGAGTTGAAATGTTGACTTGCATATGTGTGCTGAATGTACTAACCTTTCAGGTAAACACGGAGTGGTATGAAGAGTGGCGCATCTGCATTGAAGAAGGGAGTTAGAAGACCAACCATGGTGAGAGAATTTAGCACACTTATAATGGAGGTGCCGAGCTTTGAAGGAGTTGTTGTTCCAGAAAATATAGGGAATTAGTCTTGCTACATTTCCTTTGAATTGTTATTCTATTGACAGCAGTAATTGTATCATGTTGTGGTTGTTTTATCTCCTCCGTATGTGGTGAGATTTAATGAGACTTTTCTGTTATATTTTCAATAAGCGTCAATCATTGATATAAAGGGATTTTGACTGATTTAGTAGGAAATGAAGAAAGATAGAATTATGTACTTAGTATAGTGAAAGTTGCTCTATTTTTTGTTCTTCATGAGTTATTCAATTGTGATGTAACCAGTTAAGAAGAATTTAATGGAAGAGTGATTTTGGATTATTTCTTATGTTGAGTAGTTAGCAGAAACCAACCAAGGGGGCCCACTTGGGAGGTGGATTAGATTAAGTAAGAATAGATTTTCTTTCTATACTTTTCCTATTTTCAAATAGAGCTACTATTTACTCCTGCGGCATTGCCACTGTAGTTGTTCCTACAGCATTTGCAAAGATGGATATAGTGAATGTTTTGAGTGTTAGACATGCTTAGATTCATTTCATATGTTTTCTGTAGTAATTCCATTCAATAGTCAAGTATGTTTACTTTCCTACAGCAATAGCATAGATTCCTTTCGTGCATTTTATCTTCCTACAGCACAAGTGTTTTGACTCCTAAAGGAACTTAGTGCACAAACTATGCTGTCCCATTTCAAGTCTACATCCCTAGGTTGACAATCTAAATGCATTTCATGATGGGAATAGGTAATCTATAGCATAGATATATTATCCTTGAGAGAGAGACAATGGCATGATTATCTCTACCTATTATGAGATTGTTCAGCATACACATTAAAGGTAACTTTGTATCATCCTCGGGCCAAGCCTCAGAATCGATGTATGGACATCATCTATCCTGATCAAGATCATCTAAAATCTAGCACCAATAATCAACATTTCCTGGATGATATTGGAAAATGATACCCTCATATATAAGAAAAAGGTCACCCAACATCTCTAGTTTGAGATGCAATAGGCCTACGGATAGGTATATGCTCCCAAGTCTAGAGTTGTAATAATATAGCACCAGCAGATAAAGTTGCACCATGTTGATAGACCACATGATGTAGCTCATGATATAATTGTGCCAAAATGTATGAACCCCAATTGAAGTGTTGTGTTTGTGCTATCATATCCTCAAGGATCCTACCCCAACCCATGTAAAATTCATGACCTTTGCGATCCAATAACAATAAACTACTGATCAAGACACACAAAAATGTAGGAAGCATAGGAAATGAGACGAACTACACCTAGGGAATTCTCTCATCACCAATGATGGGATCTCCAAATAAACATTGGTAGACTGATCCATCATACACATGATCATAGGAAATGATCATGTCATGAGTAGGAATATGTAGTAACCGGTAGATGTCCTCTAGGGTGATCATCATATCACCCATCAGCAAGTGGAAGGTATTATGGTTGGAGTGACAAAGCTCTACCATAATAGTGAGAAGACCTCGATTCACTCAGAATCAAGGCATATCCAGTAAGAAAAATAGACCGCAATGATTAATCAATCGTCACTCATGGGAAGTTAAATCATCAACCATATCTAATGGCCATGGGTACAAACCTCAAACATGTAGCTTTCGTAGGTGAACTTGCAGAATCAAGTGATATTCTATCAGTAATCAATCATCTAAATAAAATTATCATAAGTCAATCAAATCAGAATCCTATCGCATCAGCATCATCATTATTTTCCTAATTCTAATCAGAGAAGATGGAAAACATCAAATCAATCAAACCAATCAACCAGGATTGACAATCAACATTCATCGAACATGATCAAAAGTGGCATCAAACCTCTTGTTTTCATCACACGATCAATTTTTTCATTCATCTATCGATTGCAGAAATGTATCGAATTGTATAAGTCTATCAATTAGATAAAAAAATTTAAAAGGCAGCTACGCATCATTTAACGGGTTGTACATGCTAAAACTTGTACGTAATACTATTTTTATCATACATGTTGAAAGATTTATCAAATGTACTAAAATAACTTGTAAGAGTCATTCTATTTTAAAAGAGCTATTTTAAGTTGGTGTACACGTTATTAAAAAGTTAAATTACATCGATCTAACTATAAGTGCTACCTAATCTATCACACACGCTAAACTAACCTAGGGCATCATTTTGTACACATCATTTCATTAATCAAATACACTATTTAGAAATGCAGATGCACTAAAATAAACTTGTACGCACTATTAAATCTATTATAAATGCTATTTTATTTTATTTGCAAAAACAAAACCTAATAATACCTAAAAATCCAATTCTTTTACAATAAAATAGAAAATTTGATAAAATAAGTGGATCGGGGTACTCACCAGAGGTCTGTAGTCACCTGGACGCTGATATCATTGACCTCACTCAAACCTATTCTCTCGAATCAGGACCACCATCACTGGATATGCAGAAAGGGGCAGAGAGAAAATTCAAAGAGTAAAGGTGATAATGAATAGTAAAAATGACTTTTTTACCCCCATATATAGCCTTTTGACCTAAAAATGGCTATTTAGAAGAAAATTTGACCCAAGGTCAAAATTCATCACCAAATTTTGCCAAATCTTGGGCATTTTCATCAATTAGTTGTCGCATCATTATCAGAAATGAAATCAAAGTGAACACAAAATTGTTAAAAGGATTATCACAGATGAATATCTGTCACCAAATAGCATTCCATTTCATTTTCGAGGGGGCATGCAATCATATCATCATGGAGTTAAATCAAATAACTTGTTTCAAATCAAAGAATGTAAAATTTTTGAACTCATTAGTGGGGCATCAAAATCAAGGAATCTTTTTAGATCAAACATCGTATCTAGATTCCTTCATCATATCGACCATCGAGATCATCAATCAATCAAGGTTTCATCAGAGAATCTACGTCATCAAGGTCAAATCAAGCATCAAGTAATCAAACATTGGATGTTCTTTGAACCAATGCACTTTGCACATTTATTCAAAGAGGGGCATTTGTAGACACCTGAAAATGGTCAAATAATCCAAGTAAGCAATAAGAGAAAAATCAGAGATTAATTAAAATCAAAAGCCAAAAATGATGAATTAAATTTAAAAAAATCATTTAATTATGCAATTAATCAAATTAATTATATAGTTGAATTAAATCAAATTCAACCCATTCAAGGGGTACACATGGCTAAAAAAATTCAGTAAATCAATTAATTAATTCCTAAAAACTCTCACCTACCACATGGGAAGAAATTAAATCAACCAATAGGAATTGAGAATTGGGCTCACATGGATCACTGCCAAATTGAATCTCAATCACTCACTTTGAGAATGCATCTTGGCCACTCATTTTGTCTCATTGTCCCAAGCTTTGAGGACAAGATATTTAAATTGTCTCAACATTTGAAACCATCAACTTAACCCAAACTTGATCATGATTAAACTTACTCCACCCCCTAAGCTTGGACAAATCTATAAATAGAAGGTAAAAATCAAGAGAAAACGATCCCATTATCATTTTAGCAATTGCATCCTTATTATTGTCAATTTGATTTGCAAACATAGTTTTTAGCATATTTTGATAAAATTGGGATTTTATTGCATCATTCTAGCATAATATTCTCATTTTAGAGATGTCTCTAATGGATGCTTGTTGAGAGCATTTCATTAGCATCTTTAAATAGGGATCCATGAGATGTTTATTATTTTAAGCTTTCAATTCATTATATGTTAAATGTTAAATTAGCTCAATTTGAATTGATTTAGAGAAATCTAATCTCATAAAGGTATTTATTACACACACACACACATATTGTAGGTAAATAAAACATAAAGCATTTGATTATCCTGAGTTAAAGACTATTTCTAAGTATTTGTCTTACCATTTAAATTAATCTCATGCTTTCCAAAAAATAGAATGTTAATAACATTTATCTAAAAGGATCAATTCCTAAAAAGAACTCAATCATTATCTGTAAACATCGATCAGTCAGAAGAAAATTAAAGAAGATGAGTTGTTTCTGTCAGAGTCCTTTATAGAGTACAAACCCAGATAATCCCTTTAGATATTGAAGCCTTATAATCTCATAATTTAAGGTTTAAGAGATTATCAAGGCTCCAATAGCTAAAGAGAGCTTGGGGTTTGTTACTGCCTCTAAACTTTTTGGAATATGATTGATAGATCAAGTTAAAATAACTTCATCTTTGCCTTTGTAGTTAGGAATTAAACATAGAATATACAAACTTTACAACTACAAAACCTTTAGGTATTTCACAATAATAAGTTCCATCTATCATTCAGTTAACCCCAATAGACTAAGATTTTGAGTCTCCCACCCAATTTTTGAGTTGTTCAAACATCCAAAAGTCCCCTATTTACCTTATTTTCATATGAGGAGGATTTTAGGATTAGGGCTCAGTAATCCTTAATATCAGATACTAATTTTAAACATCGTGCTTGAAAGGGAGTCAAAGTAACCATCCTCCAAATAGCAATTTTCATAAGGGAGTAGAAGTAACCATCGACCTAATTGCACAAAGTCATAAAGATTTTATGTGCCAGGTCAATTGAAGCTTTAATTCCAGACAAAGGTTCTTACCAAAGTTTTAAACCAAATCTTTGAAAGCAGAGCAATCAGGAATGAAAATATGAAATATACAGGACCAATCCATTTTTGCAAATTTAGCAAAAAAATTTAGACTAATTTTATATATATATATATATATATATATATATATATATATATATATATATATATATATATATATATATATATATATATATATATATATATATATATATATATATATATATATATATATATAAATATTAACCAGAGTAGAAAAACAATTCGACAAATATGAGCTCTCCCTTTATTTTTCTATGCTTATGAAAGAAACCCTTTTAATTACTATTGCCTAGATGACCTATACTAGTAAAAACATATTGTATCTAGATTTAAACCCTAGTTCCCTAAACTGGTTTTTTGCTCAAGCTACCACATATTACTTTGCATGATTTCCTTTGTCATTTATATTGTCTTCCTCATCGCTATGGTCCACTTTTTCCTCTTTCAAAAACCATTCTAAGCCTTTCCATTCTACAAAGACTCGGACGTGCATTATGCTTAAAAGAAACATCTAATTTCTTTCAATCATTGGACATCTATGTTGAAATTTCTTGAAATTCTCAATAATTAGGATAGGGAAAACTTGAACCACATGATCCCTGATGCCATACTAACTACATTTTGGGATGCATAGATTCTCATCGATGTTATCCAAGACAATGTCCAATTCCTTCAATAGATATTTCTTAAAAGGGCTATAACATAGATCTCTTATTGCTAGTTTATCTCTATCGATATGCAGAACAGAAGCAACAAACATCACAATTACCTCTGTGTTGTTCTTTGGTTGGTCTATGAGCTTAAAAAATTCATCTCCCATGATTTTTTAAACCACCTGGAGTATCAGGATATGCCTCACATTCTTCATCTTACTCAATTTTATCTCAGTGATCTCTCCCCAAAAGGACATTTCTCTCTTTCTTTCTCTCATCCTAATCGGTGTATCCATCTTCCTATTAAACTACTATGTTATGAGTGAATTCCCTAAGCTTCTCTAACTTTCTTAATAGACCCATAATCCATGTGAATCTAATTTAATACAATTTCATAGGTACTTTACGTCCAGGGTAATTATGATATAAACACACCTCAGTACTGCCAACTTTTCCTGAGATTTCATTCAGATGCCACCCACCGTAAAGATTAATGCCCATGTTAGATGGAAAGTTTCAAGATATCTTGAAAGGATTGATGTAATTTTAGAAAATAATGTGACGTTACTTATGGGAGTATATTAAATGATTATTGTTTGTAAGGATACATCATATTTTAATAGTTAAAATAAAGGCTTGATTATATCTATATTTATTATGTACAAATATGTGTCAATTATTCTCCTCATTAATTTGGTCAGCCTATGACAACTCTATCCTCCCCGCTCCTCAGTAAACCAATATATCAACAATCGTTACCTTCATAGAACATGTAGTTGTTTGAAAAAGTGTCTTTGATGATCTATAGTCTCCAGTCTCCCTATAACCATCCTACTAATTGTCCTTACTTGTTTCTTCCTTCCTTATCACAATCATTGCT